>CM052891.1:44680694-44757705 GCA_028534135.1 Potos flavus
GAAAGGGTGAAACCACATCTATGGCTTTTGTTAGATATCTGCGGGGCAATGCTTCCCTGGTGGGCGCCAGACAGGACAGCCCCCTGGGCTGGGAGTCGTGGTGTCTGAGTTCCATCGTCATCTGTGGGCACTGACGGACTGAGAGACTGAGCAGAGCCCTTCTCTGGGCCTCAATTTCTTCATCTGCAAAATGGGAGCATTGAACTAGATCATATTCTAGCCAGCTACAACTTTCGACTTCTCTGCTACCCAAATAACACAGGGTAGACAGGAAAGAAGTGATGGTGAGCACAGCCAGACTCCATTCATGCCGAGAGGTGGCAGGGCTCATGCTCGCATCATTCTGATAGACGGTTAAAGGGCAGAGTATTGGTGAATGGACGGGACCCTGGGAACACCCGTTTATTTATTCATCAGGCACCGCCCAGCTGAATTCTCTAGGGACTGTTGTCTCTCTGGAAACCTGAGCTCCCAGAGTTTCATCACATACCCACCCGGGAGGTGCGAGGGGCCCAAGGAACACCACTCACAGCCAGCTCGCAAGTGCAGGGCCCCGCTGCTCAGAAATCCATTTCAGGGCAAAGGAGCAAAAGCATTAACTGCCTCTTCCAGGAACACTTCTGCAGAAATCTTTTAAGACCTGGAGGGAGCAACTGCGTCCGGGGCTCTCTGCATTGTTTATGCATGCAAACATTGAAATAAATATTTAAGGCAAACAAATAGAAGGGCCACCGTTACTCACTGGGCTCTCCTTTGCATCAGAGAAGCCTGCATCTGGTCTGCCTGGATTTTTGCCTTTTGCTTTTCTCTCATTAGATTCCTCTTCCGCCAGCTGGTCAGCATTCCCTGCGCTGCTTGTGACTTGCTTTAGGAACCCTGAATGGTTTTTTTTTTTTTTTTTTTCTTTCCTTGGGAACAAAGTCCAGCTGGGAATTCCAGCATTCCCTGGCTTTCCCGCCCAGTCTCCCGTCTCCGGGCTCTCCCAGGTGACTCACCTCTCCCATGCTCAGTCCCTGGCTTGCTGGATGCTCCCTGGTGCACTATTCTTGGATTCCTCTACAATAATTAATAAAGCAATCCCTGCCCTTTCCTGCAGGCTTGCTCCACGGACCTGTTTATCTCACTTCATCCTCTCCATGACCACACCTGGTGGGGAGAGTCGCCGAGGGGGCTGGCAGATCAGAGATGTCTGAGCCCAGGCAGTCCATCCTGGAACCCCCACAAATAACCCCTCCACTGACTTCTTTCTTTGTCAGCATCGATTTCTGTCTCCTTTGCAATCTGGTAGCACCTTTGGTTTTCCTCTACGATGGCACTTCTGTGAGTTTGCTCAGGGGGCCCTAATAAAGTACCACCGAGTCGGGGGCTAGAAGAACGGAGATCTACCGTCTCCCAGTTCTGGAGGCTGCATGTCCCAGAAAGGGTTGGTTTCTCCTGAGTCTCTCTCCTGGGGTTGTAGATGGCCGTCTTCTCCCTGTGTCCTCTTGGGGTCTTCCCTCTGTGTGTGTCAGTATCCTAATCTCTTCTTAGAAGGATGCCGGTCATACTTGTGGCCTGCCCTAGTGACCTCATTGACTTAATTACTTTTTAAAAACCTTATCTTGAAATAGAATCGCCTTCTTAGGTGCCGGGGGGTTAGGACTTCAGTATGTCAAATCCGTGAGACACAACTCAGCCCGTAGCAGCACCGATCACGGTCAACTTCATACTGTAGTGACTTAGGTGAGTGCCCGCTGTCCCTTCTGGCTAATGGAGACTGTGTCCGCGTCAGCCCTGTGTCCTTCCCAACTCAGCACTTTTTTTTTTTAAGATTTTATTTACTTGGGGCGCCTGGGTGGCTCAGTGGGTTAAAGCCTCTGCCTTCGGCTCAGGTCATGAGCTCAGGGTCCTGGGATCGAGCCCCACATCGGGCTCTCTGTTCAGCGGGGAGCCTGCTTCCCCCTCTCTCTCTGCCTGCCTCTCTGCCTACTTGTGATATCTCTCTCTCTGTTCAATAAATAAATAAAATCTTAAAAAAAAAAGATTTTATGTAGTTATTTGTCAGAGAGAGAGAGCACGAGCAGGGGGAGCGGCAGGCAGAGCAGGTGGAGTTCAATCACAAGGTTAAGATGAGGAGCTGGGCAGCAGACTGGCTATGCCTGACCCCTTCCTCAGGTTTGTGGCATGGAATTTCCAAGAAGGGGCATCTTCTGTTCTTATTGTTGCTTTTTTAAGTAAGAAAGATACAGCCGATGCTGCAGGTCTGCCCCCAGGTTTCCCTGTCTTGGTAAATATCACCATGCAGATGCCCAGACTGGAAACGTGGCCATCACTCAGATGTCTCTCCATCAGCCTCTCCCCTGGAGTGAATCCATCTCTAAATCCCAGCGATTCCACCTCCTGAAGACCTCAGGAGTCCCACTCCTCTTCGCTACCTCGTAGAAGATACCACCTCGCTGCCAAGACCCTACTGGGCTCTGGACTTCTTGCCCCACAGTGTAGACTCCCCCACCCCCCCACCTGGACCCCAGTTTGTTTTGCCCTCGGCCATCAGAGACATCTTTCCAAAATGTGAGTCATTCCCCTACTTGGAACTTGCTGGTGGTTGTGCTTTGGGTTAAGGGTCATCCTGTGTAAGGCTCCAGCCCCTCTGACCTCTACCCAAACCTTCCAGCCCTTGACCACATGGAACGTACTCAGCTCGACCCCTTCCTGTTTCCTGCACCGAACTCATCATTTAGCCCCGATGCCGCCTTGCATGGAGACCATCCCTGATGCTTAGTCTGGGATCGCACGTGCTCTCCTACCACTCCCGGTGGAACACTCGCCACAAGGAAGGCACCACACGTGCCCATTGCCTCTTCCATGGGTTCGAAGCTCCCTCAGGACAAGGCGATGTCTACTTGTCGTCCTTGTACCTCCAGGGCCGAACACAGAATTTGCACAGAGAAGGGACTCAATCCGTAACGTATTAATTGGGCGAATGGGTAGTCCATTCCTTGGCGTGACCACAGTCACCCTCTTTCTGCTGAAATAGGTCCAAACTTCTAGGACCTCATTAAAGTTAGAGTGTGCAGTTTTGGTTATTTGAGTTAAGGCCCCAACTCTCCGCCCATATAAGTAACTCCAACGACACAGGTAGGAAGGAAGAAATAACCCGCCAACTTGGGTTGGCTCTTCCTTGTCTCTGTCTGGGGGCACCTGGCCGGTTAGAAGGCGGCGTAGGATGTGAGCGTGACTTTCTGTCTCCGTCTCCCAGCAAGGGCCTTCAGACCCCTTGGGACACCCATGACACGAACCCATAGCTTGCCCAACGGGCTGACGATGAAGGAGCCTTGTGTCCTCCCCAGGGCTTCCGCTGGCATGACGGCCCAGAACAAGATGCTCGAGGAAGCTCGGTGATTCACAGGGCACAGGGTCGGCTCCCGTGTCATCGGTCCCACCCTCCAAAGTCAACAAAGGCTGAGTTTGACAGGTCATCAGTCAAACACCATTTCTGGGTCTGCCCGGAGAAGCACATTCCACACTGGCAACGACAGTGACCAGAGGTCTGTCATGTAGCTGGAGAGAACATTCCATCAGAAAGAGCCTAGCAACCGAAGGTAAATAGTCACGCGAGACTTCCGGTTAAAGAAGGCGGTTTGCACCCATGTTCGTGAAGGTCCATCAGCATTACGGGGGAGGGAGAGAAACTCGGAAGACCATAAGGGTAGAGAAAAGGAGGAAGGAGTCGGTCGTAGCTATATGTTGGAAGATAGCACATGGAACTGATTGGGCAGCTCTGGGAAGCTCATTGCTAACCCTGAGTCGGGAAAGATGAGAAGCAGCCCAACTTATACCCCAGAAGCTTCCAAAACTCAAGAATGGCAGCACCATGGAGGTCATCCTTGGAAGAGCTGTCAAAGGAGAAGTTAGGTAGTCCCCCCCTCCCCCAGCCCCGGCCCCTCCCCCTGGCCTGTTGCCACCCCCATAATTTCCTGCTTTCACCTTGCACCACATGCTGATAGAAAACCAGGGAGACGGTTAAAAGGAAGATCTCTGGACTGGGGGACACAGGGCCCAATGAACCAATACTCAAATGGCCATTTTGGAACGCATCCTAAAGGCAGCGAGCCGGGTGCTGCAGGAGGTGGTGGCCCCAAACTGATGAGGCGGGAGGCAGTTTTATGATCGGAGGAATGACTCATGACAAAGCACAGAGGCCAGAAAGGCTTGGTTGTTAAGGAGATGGGCGCGGCCGGAGCCAACGGGGGCTGGTACAGGGTGGACAGGACTGGGAAAGGACGCGATGATGCCCACCCGGGGGCTCGCCTTCGGGAAGAAAGGGTCATCAACTAGAACGTGAAATGATGGAAAAGGGATTTCAGGAGGGCTTTTCTGCAAATGAATGTCGAGCTTGAAGTCTGGAGAACCCGGTACAAGGAGTCCAAGAAAAAGTTTTGACAATAACCAAGGGGTAGGAAGGTGTGGGGCTGGGACAGGGCTGGGACAGGGCCGGGAGAAAAGCACAAACTCTTCCCTCGGTCAAGATAAATGCTGTCTGTTCCTGCAATTGTTCCTTTGCCCCTCTGGGTCACTGCCGCTCTTCATAAATGCAAACAATTTTTGGCAGGTAAGAACACTAGATTTATGAGAACAAAGTCCCAGTTCTTTGACTCATTTGAAGGAATCCGAGCCAGAAAAATGAACTTGACTTCAGACGGAAAAAAATATATTCTCTTAAGAGATTTCCTGGTCTATGATCAATCTCTACTCACCCACAGGGCCCTGGATGTGTTCTCTTAGACACCATGCAGGAAGGTGGTGAAATCATGCCCACTAATGGTCCCTCCTGAAGCCTCCTCCTCCCTCCCCTGGGTCTCTCCACCTTCCTTTTCCCACCCCTCCTGCAGGGCCCAAATCACCTGAACCCTGCAGCCCGCGTAAGGTAAGCATGAAACACCTCGAAGATAGAACTCAGTTGGTTTTAATAATTACGACTAAACCTCAGTGGGTCGATGGATCAATCTTTTAAAGATTTTATTTATTTATTTGACAGAGAGAGAGAGATCACAAGTAGGCGGAGAGGCAGGCAGAGGGAGAGGGGGAAGCAGGCTCCCCGCTGAGCAGAGAGCCCGATGCGGGGCTCGATCCCAGGACCCTGAGATCACGACCTGAGCCGAAGGCAGAGGCTTTAACCCACTGAGCCACCCAGGTGCCCCCCATTTTAACCATTTTTAAGTGCACAATTCGGCGCCGTTGAAAGCATTCACATTGTTGTGCAACCTGGTTCTCCTAGGACACTAAGCGTGGTCTGCCACCTGCATTCTTCAGGAAAAGACCGCTCTCTCCTGCCCCTCTCATCCTGATTGCGGTCTTGGAGTCAGTAAGGCCTTAGAGATGGCGTTGTTCTAACCTCCAACCACATGCAATCCTCTCTGCAGGCTCCTGACTTGTGCTCAAGCCTGCCCCCGAGGAGAAGTTCACCGCTCAGTGAGCTAGACCATTGCTCTCACGGGACACACTTATGTCACCAAGCCCATGGGCCCTCTCTATACTCTTGCCCACTCGCTCCTGCTCAGCCTGCCGGAGCACATTCCAGAAGGCTCTTATCCGTGCTGCAGGAGAGTTCGTCAAATATCCAAAAGGTCATGCGGTAGCAGAAACCCAGTTGGCTCTGTAGTCAGACAGATCTGAGTTCAAATCTAAAAATCTATTGACGTGCCCCAGGGCAGATCCGTTCTTTGAGCCTGTTTCCTCTTCTGTAAAGTGGAGAGCCTACGCTCAAGTTGCAATGAAACTAAGAAATAATGCGTAACGAATATCCCACATCGTCCGTGGAACTCAAGAGACTCTGGAAATCATTTTTGTTTAAAGACAGAAAAGACTTCTCTGTCTGCCCATCACAGGCACCCCTCACTTTACTTCATGTGACAAGGTTTCTATTTATCTATAACTGACCCCATCACTGTCAACAGTGATCAATCAAAGAGTCCGTAGCATCTGTTCACAACTGTGCAAACCACAAATTTGCACTTACGCCTGATGAAAATGATCCAGAGAGTTGGCAAATTGGAGGCAATAATCATCCACCCATCCAATGTTTATAACACTGTGTATTTGCCCAGAAGAGCTAGAGGCTTTGGGCATTGTTTATATAGTAGTCTGTGATTATTTATGTAACAGTTTATGATTACGTAATGGCTTACGAGCCTGAGATGGAATCCAGACATGTCTGTGGAAGAGGGATGGGTTGGACTCTGGCGGGTGTATTTTCACAAGAGGCTGAGGGCATCGTGGGAGGCTGCCCACCCTAAGCTGCGAAGAGCCCGGTGTGATAAAGCTCTTTCCAATCATTGCAAGGGAAGGATGATTCTGTGTTGGTGTCTATTGGTCACTGTCGGTGTCTAATGGTCAAATCCATCCATAGTTCAGCATGTAGACATACATCTGGGTCCAAGAAAAGAGAGGATTTGAAAGTAAAAATGGAACTATGTTACTAAGAATGCTCATAGGCAGTGGGTCAGAATGAGGAGGTTGGCCAAGAGCCAGGGGACTGCGGACTATTATGGTAAATGTTGCCCCATCCGTACCCACTAGTAGTGAGGATGGGAGAAATTCAAAGGAATTCAACACAGAATACTGTCTAATGAATGGCCAAAGTTTAGCAGGGGATTAAAAAAAAACCAACACACAACATAAGTGGTTGGTCATAAGAGGGTAGAGAGTGCCATGTGCTAGGAGGAAGGGCTGGATAAAGGCTCCGGATAAACTCTAGCCATCCAGGAAATGGAAAGACAGCTTGTAGGGAAGGGGTGGGTGGGAGCAAAGGCTGGGGAGCACAGGTAGCCCTGGACAGTGGAAGAGCTGACATTGCTATCTTTCCTCTAATATCAGTTCTCCTCGCCTTCCATGGTAACACAACTCCCAATTTTTAAATGGGAATATGGCCACTCACAAATAAAGACATTTCCCAGATGCCCCTGCAGCTAGATGTGACCACATGACTGAGTTCAAAGAGATGTCAGAGAACTATTATGTGGCAGTTTCCAGGAATAGTCCCTAAAAGACAGCTGGTATGCATCCTTTGCCCTCTTTTTCCTTGCCTCTTCCTGCGCCCTGATTCACGGAATATGGATACGATGAAGGAACTCTGGGTTCTATCTCGGACCATGTGGAGGACGGAGCAATGATCAGGAAAGAGCCTGGGTCTCTAAACTTCCGTATGAAGGGAAATAAAATCAGATCTTGTTTAAGCCTGTTATTTTTGGTCTCTGTTCTTCTGAACAACAATCCTAACTGACACAGAGGGGCAAGATTTAGATAAATGGAAGTGGGGTTCAGGGAATGAATATTCTAGGCAGAGCGATGGCAAAAAGACAACACGAAGGGCATGTGAGGAAGAATGGGAAGAACCATGAGGATCTACTGGGCAGTTAAGGCCAGTGAAGGGGAGGAGAAAAAGGTCAGGTTAGAGAAATATCACTGGGTCCAGGTAATACAAGACTTTGAACAATGGATGAAGGAGTCTGGACTTTATTCCGTGCATAGTGGGGAGCCACTGAGTATTTCTGGGTGAGGAAGTGTCCTGATAGGAAAAGAGCTTTGGGGAAATGAATCAGAGAACAGTGAAGCCGGTGACACCAACCATAGGGCTATTGTAATATCTGGGCAGGAGAAAGAGTGGGTCTCAATAATGGCAGGGACAGAAGGAATAGAAAGGAGAGGTAAGATCCTCAGATATTGTCCCCCAAATGTTCTCCAGGAGATTCTTTCTGAGAGGAGTTTTATTTGGGAAGGGAGACTAAGAAAACGTGGAAGCTTGAGCACAGGAAGAAGAGGTGAAGGGGATGTCACTTGGGAGAAGGTAGGGCGTAGAATGGGGCATTGGGGGCATCTGAAGATTGCCTACTGTATTTACCTACTGTATAAACAATAGTATGCTATTATGAGATGCCTTATGTATGACCAGCCTTTGCGTGTAGGGTCCATGAGACATAAATACATACTCCCTACTTCAAAATATTGGAGACAGCATTAACCATAATCACCTAACCTTCATTAGGGGACGGAGGTTATCTGCTGCTTGTTGTCAAGAAGTGGCAGAGTGAGAAGATAACGATTGGCTCCTCCAGGCAGAGCCTGTGGGGTCCCTCTTGCAGAAGGATGAAAACAGGGGTCATCCCACCCTGGGAAAAGCGATGTTTACCCAACTGACAAGTGTCTGATGTGCCAACAAATATGAGGTTATAATGGGAGACCTACCTCTGGGTATTCCTATTTTCTTCCGAGGAACTTCTGTTCTAATCTCAAGGTAGCTTGGGATCTATTGGAAAAGGGTGTTTTGGGAACATGAACTCAGAGCAATGAGAATCAGTTTTAGAGATTGCCCGGCATAGGCTGCGGGGTATGTTATTCCACAGGCTACACGGGTACAGGGTTTGGGGCACTGACATTTATCAGGTGCATTTCCCCCTTGCCTCCTTCCACAGGACAGGGATGGAGAAACACAGACACACTTTCTAGACTATTCAGACCTCCCATTTTTGATGGCAACATTACTTGGCCAGGGCATAGTTCTTAGCTCATAGGATGAGTCACATCACTTCTCCTGGCTATAGACTCCTCCTCCATAAAAGAGAGGGACTGGCCACATGATGATGAAGTCAATTCCAGCCCCAACACACGAGGATGCTGTGAACACATCTTACTACCTTGGGGGCATCAGGGTAAAGAGCATGATGGCCAGTCCTAAATCCAAGGGAGTAGCCCAAGGGAAATCAAAGACTGAGTCAGGAACTGGAGTCATAGAGTTAAGCCACTCCTTCTTGTGGGAGCTCCAGGACACTGCAGCCAAGGGATATCCTTGGTAACAGTTGCTTTGACAGTTTCCTTGGAGTCATGACAGTGTTTTGACCCCTAGCGGCCTCCTACACTCTAAGTCAGCTTGACTCTGGGTAATCAGACCGTCCTGCTGAATCTGGAGGGTCCCATTGGTTCCTGATCAGGCTTCTTCATGGTTATTATGCTTTGACTGGAACTTTCCAGAAATGGATGGATAGAAGAGGCTGGAAGATGCCTAGAATGTTGTCTGCCTGGACCCCCTACCATGTCTTCATGAGGCAGGATATGAATGTCCAAGTTGCATTAGTATGCAAATGCGTCCTTTCTGGTTTTGTTGCCTAAGAGGGACTCGGCTTGTCCCCACATTCTCTTTGCTTCCCTAGGGAGTACAACAATGTCCTCTCACTAGGAGGGCCTGTGAGAGAAGACTGTGAAGAGACTGGTCTAGTTGAAGCATGGGCCTGGCTCAGGTAACTCTTTTGTGGCCCATCCCGCAATCCACAATTCCCAAGGCCCATGGTTGCCCATATATATGGTACCCCCAGTTTTTCTCTGGCCAACCGTGCTGGCCCTCCTCCAGCTCCCCAGTGTGATACGTTTCTCATACCTCTTTCTCTTGGGCAGGTGTTCAAGCCAGCTATGGCCTTCTCTGGTATTCAAAGAGTGCTGGCCGCCATGTTTCGGCCATCTTCCAGTAAAGAAGTAAAGAGCCAGTCCCCCAGCTTCCGAGGTGCTCGGGTGATGGAGCCAGAGCATCATCCGCTATGCGTTCTCTGAAAAGGAGAGCTACTGGAAATGAGGGATGAGGAGGGCATGGGCAACAAAGACCAAAGTCAAAGCAGGTGGAGATCCACGTGGGTTAGGGTAAAATTGGGAGGGGCAGTGTAGACAAAAGACCAGCGTCTGCCCTATGTTCAGCCTCTGCTGAGTGGTGCCCGTGCCTGGGGAGAACTTTCCCTCTCCCCATAACCTCTCCTCCTAGACAAGGTAATATCAAAGAGAAGAGGAAATAACGGGTGTTTTCCATCTCCAATTTATCAGAACCTCACACCCCACATTTAGTGGGCGCCAAGTCCCATTGTCTCCACGACCTTAACATCTTTCCAATCTACTTTTCACCAATGCCTACGCACTCCCCCCTCTCATTTGAAGTATTGCAATGGCAGCCTACTCTGGCCATACCTCTGTGAATCCTCTATACCCCTTCCGGACAGATCTGTCTAAAGTAAGGCTGATTATGGGCGTGACTCCACTGTGCAAATCCCTACCATTTCTCTCCAGTGTCTACAGGTGGTGGTCACTGGAGGTCAACTGGGGGACAATGGTTTCGGGGTCCTGCTTAGCCTAGCCCTTACCCATCAGTGCGGGCTTATGTCTAATCACCTGCCATGGCAGGATCTACCTCATTCCTAGGCTTCCTAGGATATTTCTCACTTGACTCATATTTGCATAAAATACTTGCCCTCTCCCCTCTTCTCCTGCATAAGTGCTGCCTGTCCTTCAAGGCTCTGCCCAATCACTATTGTCTTATGAAGCCTCTCCCCATTGTCTTGGAGAAACTTAGGCGGTCCTTGGTCAAGGCCACCACTGTATCCGGCACATATCTCCACCAGAACAAATGCCGAACTACGTTTCATTTGTTTACACGTAGTGGAGAAACCCAACCTGTGATCACATCTATCTTCACCATCCCAGCACCTTACACAGGGCTCAACATTTATTGGGTATCCATCAAATCTTATATAAAATTAATCAATGTACAGAAAAAAAGGAGAGAGGTAAATAAAGAGGTAGAGAGATTGGCCGTGCCTCTGGTAGAAGGTTCTGGTAGAAGATGGAAGATTCGATGACTTGGTAGAAATCTGAGAGAGAGAGAGAGAGAGAAAAATACACTAAAACAGTAGTGTTTGGATGTTTTAAATAAATGTTGGCTTGGATATGCAAGGAGTAATGGTAAAATGAGGATTTTTTTTTTTTTCTCTCCATTCCTGGAGTTTTGGGGTCTGAGAGGTCAGAAATGTAACACTGCACTTTTCCTAAACAAAGCCTCAGCTTGTCATCTGAGAGTGAGGGGGAAGATCCCGGGTGAGGGGGAGGAGGGCCAACAAAGGCTTTTTTACACCATATTTCTGGCCCCCGGCTGGTTTGGTTTGCCAGCAAGGGGAGCCCTGAGGCCAGACATCATGAGCCATCTGTAGAGGAGAAAGAGTTACCCCAGGGGCGAATATTATAGGGCATTCCAACTGCAGACCGTTTCTGAATTTTACCTTGGAAATTTGTGTTTTCGCATATTGAAAAATATTCAACAGGTACCTGCTGTGTGCTAGGCAGGAGGGTACTAGGCATCTAGAGACTATGAAAATTCACAATCTAGTGGAGAAATGTGAATCTTAGAGAGACAATTCCAACACAATGCAATAAACTCCCAAAGTGTTAGGGAAACGAAGAGTGAAAACTAACTGCATTAGTTAAGATCAGGACCACATGCATAAGACAGAAACCCTCAGAATATTAGTGGCTTGCATATGATAGAAGTTTATGTCTCTTGCATGTAAAAAATGTCCAGAAGTGGGCAATCCTGGGCCGGTATGATGGCTACCTGCACTAGGAGCCCAGACTTTTTTGCCTTCTGCTTCACCACCCTTGGCTGTGGCTGCCTCCCTGTCTTGTCCTTGATGATTCACAGAGCTTCAGCCAAGATTCCTGCATTCCGGGCAACGGAAAAGAGGAGAGATAAGCCCCTCTCATCTCAGGCAGCTCTTTTAGCAGCCTTCTTGCCAGGACAGCACTCCTGCTCAAGTTGTGGTGGCTAGAACTTAGTCTCCTGGCCATACCTAGCTATAAAGGTAGCTAGAAACAGTCTTTTTTGGGGGGAATGGTCATCAATGTTCCCAACTAAAAGCTGACATTCTATTACGAAGGAGGGAATGGAAAATGGATGTTTATGTGGTCAACCAGCTGTTTTTGACACACTAACCCCATCTGAGATATTCTGGGGAGTCTATTTGTGTCATAAAATTAACATTAGTTAAGATTCTACACACCTGTCCCATAAGCGAAGGAGTGTATGAGCTGTAAGGTATCAAGACTTGGGGACAAGGGCTGCGGTAGAGGGATGGAGATGTGCAGTTAGGGCTTTGCAAACTGGTTTTGGTGCTTGAATTCTCGTGCCTGTCCTCGTCCCCTCTGCGATGGAAAGAAACACACAAGAACATTCCAGATACCCCCACTCCCAAGGCAGAGCGCCCTTGTAAAACTGAATGGGTGAATATATCGTTGGTCAGGAGTCCTCACTGGCTCTTGCCTTCCGGAATCTAAGGTGGTGAGTGCAGATCGGATGATTGGATTGACTCATCCAGCCTGGGATGCCGAGGATTGGGAAAGGTGCGAGTCTGTGCATGAATTTCCCCCACCTTTTATGAAGTAATCCTATACCCTTGTCAAACTTGACCCAGTGACTGTCTCAGACTCTTACTGATCAGATTGTCAACCCCTCCTCTCATGATAATAACCTAGTTCTAGGCCGGAGGTTTCAATAATTCATTGACCTTGGGCTCCGGTGAAGTGTGGGGACAAAGGGAAAATATTCTCCCCTGTTCCTAGCGTCGGAGTAAGAGGGTAGATGGCATGAGGCGTGGTAGAAATAGCACTTATGCTGATCATCAGATTGCTCTGAACTTGAGTTCCCTCCTGTTTGACAAATGAAGACTTCCGCTCTCCCTACCTTGAGTTTGTTGGGATGATCTTACTATTATTTCTTGTTTGGCTTTTTTTAAGATTTTATTTATTTATTTGACAGAGAGAGATCACAAGTAGGCAGAGAGGCAGGCAGAGAGAGAGGGGGAAGCAGGCTCCTTGCTGAGCAGAGAGCCTGATGCGGGGCTCGATCCCAGGACTCTGAGCTCGTGACCTGAGCCAAAGGCAGAAGCTTAACCCACTGAGCCACCCAGGCGCCCTGCAAGTTAACCTTTTAATTTGGGGAAAATTATAGATTCATTTGCAGTCATAAGAAGTAATGTCTTTACTCAATTTCCTCCGATGGTGATGTTTTGTAAAATTCTAGCACAGTATCGCAACTAGGATATTCACCCTGCTGTAATTCACCGGTCTTGTTCAAATTTCCCCAGTTGTGTTTGTGCTCATTCGTGTATGTGTGCATATAGTTCTATGCAATCTTATCCCATGTGTATGTTCACGTATCCAAAACGGCCATTTGAGTATCCATTGTCTCAGAGTCAGATTTAGTTCAGAGGATTTCTAGTGTCTCTTCCAGTTTCAATATTATCTGCACCTGGCGGGTATTGCCGTCACATGAACGTGAATCTGCCGCTGGGTTTCCTCGGACAGAATCAGCATATCCTCAACATGAGGGTCAGTCTCAAAGCTCGGGAACTGTCATCCCATTTGCAACTTTCTCTGTAGTCAGCTCTTCCGCTTGTTTCCCTTTAATGGCCTTGGCTCAAAATACGCAGCTTGTGGGGATGGGACAGGAAATTGCACAAACCCTCAGATGATCCTGGGTGTCTGGAGTTGGCAGAGTGGCAGAAAGGCAAGAACATGGCTTTTAGAGCCTGATGGGCTTGGCGCTGATCCTAGCTCTGTCCCTTACCAGCTGCATGGCTTCGGATGGACTCCTGAAACTCACTGGGTGTCTGTTTCCTCTTCTGCAGAATTTTTTTTTATCTGCCTTTCTCCTGGACTGTTGTGACCATCAATACTAAACAAATATATACTCTTCTACTCCTTATAATAATATAATCCAGTGAATATAAATATGCAATGCTTAATCAAAGCCTTGCATCTAAGAAGTGCTAAGTAAGTATTTGTTGATGAAAGGAATACGCAATGTGGGAGAGAGAAAGGAATAGTCCTGTTTATTGTTCGTGGGGTTTTTGTTTTAAATAGTACAACACTTTTGGAGGCCAGCTGAGCACTATTTATTAAGAGCTTTAAAATTTGCAAGTCTTTTAAGCTGACAATTCTAGTCGTAGGATTTTTTTTTTTCCCCTAAGAAAATAACCAGGGGGCGCCTGGGTGGCTCGGTCAGTTGAGCGACTGACTCTTGGTTTCAGGTCATGATCTCAGAGTTGTGGGATGGAGCCCCTGCTCAGGATGGGTTCTGCTTGGGATTATCTCCCTCTCTCTGCCCTTTCCCCGCTCAAATAAATAAGTAAATCCTCCCCTCCCAAAAAAAAAGAAAAGAAAAAGAAAAGAACCAGGCAAGAATATATAAGGATATTTGGTGCCATAGTGTTTATAATAGTGAAAAAACTGACAACCTTCTGAATGCACAATAATGGGGGATTGCACGATCAAAGTGTGGTTCACCCCCAGTGGGGACGTGTAGCTTCAGCAAATGCTAGGCTGGAAGAACATTTGGTTTAGAGAACAGGTCTTGATGCCCATGATGAATTGAAGCCTGGCAAGACGCTTGCTGGGTATGTGGACTTTGGCAAGTTTATTCGAAGTTCTCAAAACATTAATTTTTCCATTTGTAAAGTAGTTATAATGATGCCAATCTCCTTGGGTCAGAAAAAATTTGACAAATGCTTCGGACAGCTGCTGGTAGGCCACCAGGGCCCCAAAATGGCAAGAACGAGCAATTCATACGAACAGATGAAATGCATCAAATGAAATAATAATGCAAGCTAAAAACCCGTATGATCACGTTGTTGTGAAAAATACACCTATAGGTAGAATGTATGGAAAAAGTCTGGAAAGATATATGCAAACAGGTTGATGGTGGTTATTTCAGTGAGGGTATCGTGGATGGGTTTTGATTTCTTTTTGTTCGTGTGCATTTTCCATTTGCTATTGTGTAATAGGATCATTCCTGCAATAAAGACACAAATTATATATGTTTGTGCGCACACGCGTGTGTGAGTGTATATAGTGTAATTTCTAGAGTATTTGGGAAAGGATTTTTGTACTGTTTGGTATAGTTTGATGATTTTTCTTTTTATTTTCAGATTTTTAATAAATTAATTCCATCGGTGAGAAGCATAGATAACTCATGCCATTGGCAATCAGATTCTTTTTTTTTTTTTTTAAGATTTTATTTATTTATTTGACAGAGAGAGAGAGAGATCACAAGTAGGCAGAGAGGCAGGCAGAGAGAGAGGGGAAAGCAGGCTTCCCACTGAGCAGAGAGCCCGATGCAGGGCTCGATCCCAGGACCCTGAGATCATGACCCGAGCTGAAGGCAGAGGCTTCAACCCACTGAGCCACCCAGGTGCCCGTGGCAATCAGATTCTTACTTCTTTTCTGGGAACTGTAAATATTAGGGAAGGAAGATCGATGTACTACTCTAGCAGAAATCCCTCCACATGAAATGATTAGTTTGATGATTTTTCAAAAAAAGAGATGACCTGATGGGCAGATTTAATTAGTCTAATCAAGGTTTATCAGAAAAGAGGCAGCTCCGTCCCTTTTGGAGGAGCTTACATTATATTCCCATCAAAGGACTTTGGACACTGACTCTTCGGGTGTGGCTAGGAATGCAGGATTGGAGTCACTGCCTAGAGTACCCCTTGGGACATCACCGATGGCAACAACAGTAACCAATATTTATTGAGCACTGACTGTTTACAGCCACGGTGCTAAGCACTTCCCATGAACTGTCCAATCACGGCAAACCTGTGTTATGAAGCTCTTTTTACCTTTATTATGTGGCTTAGGACGTGGAACCATGGATTATCTTACCATAGGCTAAAATGTGCTTAACACAGTATTTTAACATAGGTTTAAAAAAATGCCCAAAGTTTCACGGCCACTAAGGGCTATGACCAGCAACTGCAGTATTCAAATATACTGTCTCCCAGCTAGAGAATTCTGACCAGCGAGAAACCTTGACAATTTTACCCAAGGACACTTTTTTTTTTTTCTGGCTTTTTAATTTTTTTTTTTTTTAATTAACACATAATGTATTATTTGCCCCAGGGTACATGTCTGTGGATCCTCAGGCTTACACATTTTACAGCACTTACCATAGCACATACCTTCCTCAATCCCAAGGACACTTTTTAGCGACCAGCCTCATTAGTCGATGAGATCGTGTGTAAGTTTCTTTGTCAATAAAATGCCGATATTAACAGGGCTCGTTGTGAGGAATCCATGAGCGAGTGCATTATCCAGAGGGAGTAATATTTGTGTATTCTATGTGTTCACACTGTTACCCACTGAGCTCTTCAGCAGAACCCTACCCAGCAGGGCTCCCCAATAAATCAGCACTTAAATGACAGGTTCCCTGATTTGCTATCTCCATGCTGTCTTTTCCCAGATGTCGTGATGATATCATTTCAAACAATGAAAATGCAAACTCTGGTTGTATGTGGCCCTTCTTCTGCATTCATGTGCTGGAGCTAACCACACCATCATCCGCGTTACCCTTCAAGCTGGCTTGCCCTTTCCTCAGGGACATCCTTATTAATAAGGATGATGACAACGATCATCTTGGGATTTTGGTCATTTCAATAACCCCCTCTTCTAGAGTTAGGTACCCTTAGTCATTAGTGCTGGAAAATGACTATTAATGATGTTATTTGTCATTTTTCTTATTTCATCTTTCTCAACTGCTATCTTGTCATACATTTCAGAGTGACAATTTTTTTTTCTTGTGATGAGATACAGCATTATTAACTACAGTCCCCATGCACCACACGTAGTGACAAATTTTTTTCCCCCATACATTTTAGTTTGCAGATCCAACCTTAAAAAGAAGTTTATTACTCCCTAAGAAGACAAAATTGTGACGTGGCCGAGCTGTCATCTGATGGCACCTCTCCGGCTCCACGATCCAGACTGTAAGGCAGTTGTGTTATTTAGGATTTATCTAGAGATTAAGCAGCCATGTAAGACACAGTGAATCATATCTTCTGGCTCTGGGTCACATGGGTGTTACCACACGCTGTGTAAACATTAACCTTATTCCAATTTCCTAGTCTTCTAGTGGGAAGACTGTTAAGCTTCGTAACAAGAAAATTGTATGTTAAAATCCAGTAGAAATCTATTATTGCAGAAGTAAAAAGGCAATATACTCAGAAACACCTGGAAACTCGCGGGTATGTGGATTTATTATCCTAATGAATACTAGCAGCATTCTTAAGGTTTCATTCTATTTTTTTTTTTTTTTCTTCTCAGATGGAAAACTGGCGGAATTGCTTGGAAGCCCAGAATAGGGTCCTCTCAGTTTGGGGTGAATCTACTTTTTCCACTTCCCTCCAAGAAGGTGGAACAAGGGGGCAGAGGGTGAGAAAGATGAGCTAGTAATTATCAAGCACCTCTTATAGGAGAGGCACCGGTTCGGAGTCTGAGAGGTTAATATGTTTTAACTCATTGTGGCCAGTGCTTTTATTAGTCGGATGTCACCGATGACAAAGCTAAGACATAAAGGAGAATTTGCCCACATCGTAGTGAAGCCAGAATTTAAACAGACGTGATCTAACTCTAAAGCCTGTGTGTTATTCCGTCTCGTCATTTGCAACCCTAGCGCTCTAAACGACAACCTCTCCTCGTTACTTGTGGATCCCCTGTTTGTGAATTCGTCTAGTAGCTCAAATGTATTTATAACCCCTCCATCCATACTCATCGCTGTCCTGGTCCTTCTCAGACACGCAGTTGCACAACGTGGCAAAAACACACGAAGTGTCTAAAGTGAGCCAAGGTCACATCCTCGTTCTCGCTGTGGATCTCCGTAGTGCAAGCCAGTGTCCTCTCCACGGTATATTTAGTGGCACATTTTCCACATTTTCGTGGTTTTTTTTTTGTTGTTGTTGTTGTGGTTGCTGCTGCTGGTGGTGATTTTGCTGTTTAAAGTAGCTTCTAGAAGCAGAGCTGAAATGCTGTTTGGTGTTCCTAAGTGCAAGAAAGTGCCTCTGGAGAGAGTACATGTGTAGGTAAGCTCTATGGGACATGAGTTACAGCACTGTTGGACATGAATTCAGCATGAGTGAATCAACGGTATATATTAAATAAACTGGCTTTAAACAGGGGCACACATAAAACAGGGCTATGTGTTGATTGGTTGATGAAACTATAATGATCAGAGACTCACGGGAACCTAGACTTGCATTTCCCCAAGGAGAAATGGTCCAGTATTTACTGATTCAGGGTTCTCAGTGACTTTATAGACTACCACCACCATGAATAATGAGAACCAACTGTATTTATATTGATTTTCTATGTATCTATCAAACCAATTAAACTTCAACAATGTTAAGATGTTTCATTGTAGTGAAGACTCTCCAGGAGGGTGGGAAAACAATTCTTCAATCGAAACTGTCTCCCGTGCAGAGTTGGGTGTCGTGTCGAGGCTATCATAAGCCCCTGGGACACAATGACCCGTGAAGGACAGCTATTATGAAGATGACAACATTCTGAATCATTTCAGGGAGGTTGGGACAGACCAGCGAAGTGATTTCTAGTACAGGCATTAAACCGACACCCCGTTCCTACCCTTCCAATAATAAAAAAATCCAGACTTCATAAAAATTAAATTACACGCCAAAGTCCAGTGGAAATGAATCATGAGAGGAGGAACACTCAAAACATGTTCCATACAAGGCAGGAAGGTGACTTTACCACCGAGTTGGTCTTCACCCAAGTATCTCTTATGATACTTATTTTGCAAAAGGTTTGCTCCTACTGTGTCAGGTTCACTACAATTGAAATTACCACGTATCGTTCGAAGATTTGGATTTGCTCATTTTTGTGGCGATTGGGCTGGAGTCTGACCTTGGGACACACCAGGGTCAATTTTCACAAAGAAATAAAGCTGCAGAATTCTGTAATTTTAGAGTGATAAAAAAACTCGGATATGAATTAGATTTTTCTTCTTTGTGAAGATGAAGAAATTAAGGCCTTGTCACCCACTGGGCCCCACCAGCTGGCGAATGAGGAAGTCTCAGGTCTAGATCCCATGACTTCCATTCGGGATCCTTGTTAGCACACTATCTCTCTTGAGCTGATGGAACAAATCCTACCTTCTTGGAAAAAAAGAAAGCTAGGGTGTCCTAGCTAGGGTAGACACTAAAACACTAGGCTATCCCCCATCCATCTTCTCTACTCTGTCCGGAGGCAGTCAGCATTTAAAACATCTGAGCTCAATTAATGCCTGAGTGACCAAAAAGTGCACCATTCATCTAGCCAGCAACCTTCTGAATGCTTATGATTAGTACCAAATGAGACTAAAAACATGTGCATCAGTGCAAATCCTTTCAAACTGGAAGAATCTTTCAAAGCATATCTCACTGATCCTGGATAGGTTCTTACTCTATGGCCCTTGACATAATTAAAATAGGTCCATTTACTGATTACTAAGTATCAGGTACTCATTACTAAGTACGCCACATTTCCCGTCATTTAGTGCTACCGAAGTTCTACGATCGAGGCACTATGAGCATGCCCACTGTAAAGTCGAGGAGAGCAAAGCACAGTGATGTGTTCATCTTGTAGCTTATGGGTGATTAATGAGGGCATATTTGGAGGCAGGTGACACGCTGCTGTGCCAATATTTCCTTTCAGCAGCCTGGTGTTCCGGGTGGTAGATCTGGTATCCAGGAATGTAGGTAGACGGATCTGTCCTTGTAGTTAAACTTCACCCAGCTACTTAAACTCCCGGACCTTCAGTATTCTTGGTTCTAACTTGGGGATAACAATACCTACGTAGAGAGCAAGTTGTACCATGTATGTCTATAATTAGAACCGCGTTAACACAGTTTTAGGATTACCTGGTGGTGAATCAAATGGTCAAACCCTTATTTCTATGTGTGCACGAGGGAACGGGGGCAGGCATGGGGTTGAGTGAAGAGGGGAAAGAGGCCTCTGGATGGCTGCATGTATATGCTATTAACGAAATAGCTCTCCCAGCTTTCTAGAGATTGAGTGCTTAGTAAGTCCTGGATCATAAGGTCAACTCTTCAGAAAGTGGCACCTTTTCTTGAGAGGGCGTTTGCTTTCCTCCTCCTTCGAAAGACCACGCTCCGTGAATTCCCGGAATAGTTTCACTATAAAAGCCAAGATCTGGGACATCTACAATCGACTCTCTGGACTGTGCCTGTGTTCACTCCCACTGGCTGGAATTTTTTATGGGGAGTTGGGACAAAGGCCATTCTGTGGCTACTCCCTCTGCCCCCTGCCCAGGACTGGCTCTACTGGAATGCACTAATTGCCGCTGAACAAAAGGACGCCTATGTCTCTCTCTACTCCACGGTTGTGCGTTGATTCTTTATGGCGTTGGTATCAAAACAGCCAGTGTTTCCACTCCGTGGTCTTTTCGCGGCGGCAGAACACAGCACCTTGGTATCCTGCACACCCAGGGAAGTGAGTGCGAGGCTGTGGAATGCAAGAAAAGACAGGCTCCATTTACCTAGCAGCCCGTGGAGGAAAACACCTTCGGCTGGTCACAAGGGTCCCTTTTGTCTGTCTGTGTAGTTGTGACGGACGCCGTGGGCCCAACCCAGGTGCGGAAAAGCAGTCAAACGTATTAAAACCACTCAAACATATCAAATCCGCCAGCTGGATGTGAACCTAAGAAGAAACATGGCCACTCCCAGAGGCTTTTAAAAAGAAGAACAAATGAAGGGCATGGCCAAGGGGGGAGGGGGACTGAACCCTTATATGAACGTTTCTTGAGGTCGTAAATCCATAGCAGCACGAAAAAAAGAAGATTGTGTTCCATTAGTCAGTAAGGGTGGAGGGCTGTTCTTGAAGATGGAGGGCAAGACAGACTAGCAGAAAAGCCACCCAGAGGATATTGTGCTGAAAGGCTGCAGATGTACCGATGGGAGGGAGCCCTGTGCCCAGTCTTCTATAAAAATTCAAGCACAGATAGGACTCCTAGGCACTCTTTGGGGGCATAACCTGAAAGCTGTATTTGGAAGGCCAGCAGCCCCTTCCCCCAACTCCTACTTCCAGAAGCAATGACTTTTGCATCCTGACTCAGATAGTGAGCGTGAGCACTGGGTGTTAAGAGAGAAGGAGGTGCCCCCGGAGGCTATTGAACCTGAAAAAGGATGGAGACGTGCCCACGGTCAGAAAACTCCACCTTCTAATCACCATGGGCAAAGTGCAGTGAAAGTAAACCGCATCCACGGACGGACAAGGAGGGAATCCTCAGTATGAAAGGAAGCGTAAGAACGACCATTCCAGACAAACAAACTTCAGAAGGAGAACCACTGAGCATAACAAGAGGTGTGTGGGGGGAAATCATCCTCCAAGGAAATTGTAAAAACAGAAAAATACGTTAAAATAAAGATTTATCAATTAATTAATTAATGTCATAAAATAAAGATTAATTAATTAATTAATGTCTGACGACGGGTTAATTGGATGATCAGTGTAAGAACCGCTGATACAAAAAAAGACCCAAGTAGAAATTCTATAAATTTAAAAGATGATTTTTTAAAACTTCGATACGTAGAATAAATAACTATGTGAAAAATAAATCAATGATTCAAATGGTTGAACCAAGACATTGTCCCTGATTTAAAAGAATTTGGGGGGGCCTGCTTTTGGTAAAGCAACTGACTCTTGGTTTCTGCTCAGGTCTCGATCTCAGGGTGGTGAAACTGAGCCTTGCATCAGGCTCCACACTCAGCGCAGAGCCTGCTTGAAATTCTCTCCCTCCCTCTCCTTTCGTCCCTCTCATGCACACGCTCTCTCTCTCTGAAATAAAATAAATAAATAAAATCTTGAAAAAATAAAAAAATTATTAAAATTTAAAAAAATATGGTAAAATAAATACACATACAATTTACCATTTTAACCATGTTAGCAGCATTAAGCACATTCATACTGTTGTGCAACCATCATTACCATCTGTCTCCAGAACTCTTTTCATCTCATGAAACTGAAACTCTGTCCCCATTCAATATGAACTTCCCATTCCCCCTGGAAGCCACCATTCTACTTTCTGTCTCTATGAATTTGACTCCTTTGGGGACTTCATAAAAGTGGAATCATTCAGTATTTGTCCTTTTGTGACTGGCTTGTTTTCCCTTAGATAATGTCTACATGGCTCATCCATGCTGCAGCCTGTGCCAGAATTTTCTCCTCATGAACGGCTGAATAATATTCCATTGTATGTGTATACCCCATTTTGTTTATCCATTCATCCACTGATGAACATCTGGATTGCGTCTACCTTTTGCCTATTGTGAATAATGCTTCTACCTTCTGGATTTTCATACTGTAAAACAAACAGATGAAGGAATAAGACACAAGGTAAGAGATCTGGTGATCCAAAGCTCTAAACACCATTTAAAAAAAAACAAAAAACAGATTTATTTATTTATTTATTTATTTATTTATTTATTTATTTATGTGAGCTAGAGAGAGTCGGCGGGGGCAGGGGGCAGAGGGAGAGTGAGAATCTGCAGGAGACTTCTTGATGAGTGGGGACCTTGAGATCATGACCTGAGCCAAAATCAAGAGTTGAATGTTTAACCAATTGAGCCACCAGGCACCCCAACAAACATCAAGTTTTGAGAAGATTTGAGGAGAGGTAGAAAACCAAAGGAAACCAATAACAACAGAAAAATTGAAAAGGCTGTCAAAAATCTAGCCCTTGAAAGGATACCAGGCCCAGCTCCATTTTTTGGCAAATTCTACCAAGAACTATGTTATATGAAATCTATCAGAACAGAAAAATATATATATTTTTCTATGTTTTCTATGTTCCCAATGCATGCTCTCTCTGAGCTTAACTTTGAAACTGGACGAGAACAGAGGGAAAAAAGAGCTGGCAAAAGGTGACAGACAAAATGTAGTTATGTGTCCTTCTCTCTCCTAGCTCTTCATCCAAGACCACTCTGAAATGACATTCTAGGAGGACTAATGGTGCTATGTTCATAAAGCTAAGGAGGCAAGATGGGAGCCACCCATGGACCAGAGAGTTAAATACATTTGTGGATGATGGAAAATAGATGGGAGAGAGGAACTGACTTGGTAAAGAGGAAGAAAGTACATTCTAATGTGATATAATCAGGGAATGCTGAAGGAAAACAAACTATGTAATTCCATAAATAGTGAAGACCTTGGACTCAAGGTCTTGAAGACCTTGGACTCAAAGGCATTAGGTACCACAGAAAGTTGGAGGTAGCCTGGGGATTGCAAATAGGCAAGAGGACCACCTTCTTCATCCAGAGTGGTTGGTTTAGATTGCCTCCCCAGCTCCACACAAGAAGCTGCAGATTTATGTTTTGGACAGATTAGACAGAAGGAGCCCTGGTCTTGGACATTTAAGGCACGGTGCTCTGCTCACACAGCGCCAGCAGCTGCATAAGGGTGAGGGTTTGGAGATTCTTCCCCAGAGAAAAAACAGGTCCACACGGTGAAATCTGGAGATGTCCAAACGTAGAGGCCACTGGCCGATGAGCCTCGTTCACATACTTAGAGCTCCCAATTGCCTCTTGACCCCTCGCTCTGAAACATAAATGGACAGTCAAGAATCGCCAGTGACACGAGTGTCCAAAACGAACACAAGAGAAGAAATTATGTTGGGAAGAGAAGGAACCTGAAAATAGTGCACAGCTAATGTTTCCAAAGACACCGCATCGACAAAAGAACATGGTTCTTGGGGGAAAAAATAATTGGATCACAATTAAAAGCTCTTAGAAAGGAAAAGTATCACTGAAATAAATGTGACAGGAGGTCTGGGTATATAGTCGAGGAGAACTTCCAACAGTGTAAACATTAAATGACAAAGTACTGGCAAACAAGAGAGAAAAGATAAGAACATTGGAAGCTCAATTCAGGAGAAACCAAAGCCACCTAACACCAGTTCCAGAGGAAACAGAAGAGGGGAAAGTTATCAAAGAAATTGTGCAGGAAGATTGTCTGGAATTGACGGACATGGCAGTCTACACAGTAAGGACCAGCCATGTGCCTGGTACCGTGACAAATTAAAGAAGCAAACATCAACTGTATAACAAATCTATATAAAATTTCAGAACAGTAGGGAGGAAGAAAAGGGGGGAAAACAGGTTCCATATAGAAGGATTCGGAATCACGGTGCTATCACACAAACCTGGAAGGCGGATGACGAAATCCTGCAGGAAAATTATTTTCAACCTGAAATTTCATATTGAGTCAAACTGTTAAATTAAGAGTGAGGGAAAACTGATGTCATTTTCAGATAGAGAGGGAAGCACACATTTTACTGACCATGAGTTTTTGCATAGAAAGCTGTAAGGATTTATTCCACTGAAGTGAGAGCGAAAACTAGAAATGACAAAAGCAAAAGAGCCACGAAAGAGAATTCTTAATAGAGAGAGAGAGAGAGGAAAAAAAAAAGGCCAATGGAAATCTCAGGATATCGGCTGGGTGAAGGGAAGCTCCCATGTACTCTGAGAAAAAACATATTCAACGGGCTTGGGAAATGTTCTCCGGGGTCAGAGCACCTTAGTTCTCGTCCCGATTCTTCCAACAGCCATTGGCCAACTCGCTGAAACTCCCAGGGCTTCATTTTGGTTTCCTTGTTTGTAAAGAAATGAGACCGAGCTGTATCATTTTTGGGTTTCCTTAGATGTCTAATATTCTTTGCAGAGCAAGAGGAAGAGGTCAGTGATTAGCTTTTTCCAGAAGAAAAGTACAAGTATATCTACTTTTCACTTCCTGTGGAACAAAATGTTGGTACCAGAATAAGACAGAAAGAAAAATAGAGCCACTTGACATTTCTTCTAGTTCTAAAAGTCTACTATTCCTTTATTTGTGTAACCATCGAAGTTAAATTTGGAGTGGTCTCTATGTGTGGCTGTTGTGAAACCGAAGTCAGCCAAGTAAAAATGCACTAACTGTCACCTTTCTTGAGGTCTGTGTTGGCCTGAGCCCCTTCTCGTGGATCTTGTAGAGGCTGAGGCATCTCTAACAAACATACCACTCATTAAACATTAGCTTATATTTAAGTCCAAGAACACGTTCTTAAATCTCACAGTTATTTTTAATCAAACAAATATCTGAGTGGAAAACAGGTAAAACCTCCCCTTTGACCCAATATCCTCCAGCTCTGTGTCATGTGATATTTCATTAACACACCGTAGTCCCTCTTGACTGGTGTCGCCACTTGAAATCCCGTGTAAAGAGTCCCACAATAATCCATACTGGCAGCTCTGGTTTCTAGACAGAGGATGATTGTGTGCTTTCTCTTGCCACACCCGATGGCGTGCCTGATGGATTGCACCAAGATTTAAGAGCCAAGCATCCCTAGACAGCTAACACTAAATAAAAACCAAGTTTCTTATGAGGAAGCAAACTGGTAAATATCCGAGAGGTGTAGAATCAAATTCTAGCACCATCACATAGTAACTGCTTAACTCTGTACGGACTAATTTAGCTCTAAAATCTCATTTTTTTCTCCTCTGTAAAACGGGGTTAATAATACTGCCCCTTTGTACAGGGTTTTTGAATTTCAGTGACATAACAGATGTGATGCACACTGTGCTGTGTGGGACACAGGACCATCAACATACACTTGCTATTTTGTAGCACTTGTCTTAAGCAAATTCAAGTTTCTTAAGGTACGCAGTAAAATTTTATAGATGTGGAAAATTTTGCAATCAGTGTGCAAACAAAGTAATTCCTTCATCCATTGCCAAATCCAAGGTTGTAAAGATTTACTACTATGCTTTCTTCTAAGAGGCTTATGGTTTTACTCTTGCATTTAGGTCTTTGGACCATTTTGGTTAATTTTTGTATATGAAATGAGGTAGGTGTCCAACTTCATTGTTTTGCCTATAGATACCCAGTTGACCCAGGATAGTTTGTGGAAGAGACTGTTTTCTTTCCCATCAAATGATCTTGGCACCCTTGTTGAAAACCCACTGTCCATAGATATCCGAGATTATTTCTGGACTCTCAGTTCTATTTCATTGAGTATATTTTTCCTTATGCCAGTACGACACTGTCTTGATTACTGTTGCTATGCAGTAAGTTTTGAAATCGAGGAGTTTGAGTCTTCTAAATTTCTTCTGCATTTTCAATTTGTTTTGGCTATTTTGGGCTCCTGGCAATTCCATATGAATTTGAGGACTGGCTTTTCCATTTCTGCAAAAAAGACCATTGGAATTTTGAAAGGGATTGCGTTGACTCGGTAGATCACGTTGGGTAGTGCTGCCATCTTGACAATAACCAATCCAGGAATGTGGTTGCTTTCTATTCATTTGGGTCTTGTTTAATTTCTTTCAGTACTATTTTGCAGTTTTCAGCTCACAGGCCTTCCACCTCCTTGGTTAAACTTATTCGTATCTATTTTATATTTTTGGATGCTGTTGTAAATGGAATTGCTTTATTAATTATCTTTTCAGGTTGTTGGCTGTTGGTGTATAAAATCACAAATGATTTTTGGGTGTTGATCCTGTGCCCTACAACTTTGCTGACTTCATTTGTTGCTCTAGAAGCTTTTCTTTGGGTTCTTTGGGATTTTCTGCATATAGGGTCATGCCACTTGTGAATAGAGGTAGTTTTACTTCTTCCTCCTTTCCTATCGGGATACATTTTATCTCTTTTTATTGCCTACTTGCTCTGGTTAGAACTTCTAGTACAATGTTGAGTAGCAGGAGTGAAAGTGGGCATCCTTGTTTTATTCTCCATATTAGGAGGAAAACGTACAGTCTTTCACCATTGAGTGTGATGTTAGCTATGGTTTTTTTCATAAACGCCCTTTATCCTGTTAGAAAGTTATCTTCCTCTACCAGTTTTCTCAGTGTTTTTATCAGGGCAGGGTGTTAGATTTTGTCAAATATTTTTATGCATCCACTGAGATGATCGTGTGTTTTTTTCCCTTTGTTCTGTTAATGCAGTGTATTACATCAGTTGCTTCTTAAATGTTGAATCACACTTGAATTTCAGGGATGAATTCTCTCTTGATCATGCTGTATAATCTTTTTGATACGTGGTCAGATTTGGTTTGCTGGTATTTTGTTGAGGGGTTTTGCATCTATTTTTATAAGGGATAATTGTCTGTAGTTTCCTTTTCTTGTGTTATGCCTATGCATCACACACTTATAATTTACCAAAAATCCAAGCTGCTCCAGACACTAGAAACAAATTTTTTGTCCAATAGGTATATTATTATACAATACCCCAGGAAAGATGACAACCAAGAAGATCTAGTTTCCCCGATCATTGTTGTTTCTCAGTGATGATTCTCAAGAAAGATACTGGTTTGTGCCATGAACATCAAGTATTCAACCCTCATCTCATCTATTGAGTTATGTTCAAAATAGCTGTCCCATGTTGTCAAGTGCTTCTCAAACTTTGGTGTACATACAGCTCACCTAGATGTGCCGTAAAACTTTGGATTCTGCCCATCTGTCATAAAGGCATAATCTTAGGCTCTGCATCTCTTCTAAGTTCCCAGGGGATACCATTGCTGCTGGTCTGTAGACCACACTTGGAGCAGCCATGGGTTAGGTGGGGGTGGGTCCATCCTTGCTTTGATGACTAATTACCTGTAAACAAAATCCTCCAATCATGAAGGCAGACATGTTAAAGCAAAAATTCTTCCGAGCGTGCTCAAGGAATATGCCTGTGTAAGAAGAGCAAGGATGGTCTATAGTAGACATGTGGGACCTATAGTGGGTCTATAGTAGACATAGACAACCAGACATGGTCTAAGCCATCTGTCTGTACAGTTCTACTTGCTTCTTCCATCCCATTGAAAGCAAACGTGGTCAGGCCATAGCAGCACTGTGCAGATGATGAAGTTTTCCTACAGCGTGTCCAGCTTCTGCTTTTGGTGGTCTATTTTTGAAAATGAAGGCCCCTCCCTGATCTCATGGGGCTCAGTACCTCCTGCTGCTACTTCCTGTTCATGTCTCAACATTGGGGTGAATCTGTTACCAGTCAGTTGCATTCACTCCAATGTCCACTTTTTGGTAGGAACTCATCAGGTTGACTCATGGTGACCCTGGTAAAGGGCAGGTTCATCTGCAAGTCTTGAGGACCCTGAGCATGGGTGGAGGAGGGACGTGTGCTTAGCAGCTGTCCTGGTGTGTCCCCTCCACATCCTTTCTCTGCTCCCTCCCTTCTAGTTCCTGCCCCAGCACAGGCAGGGGCTGCCATGCCTTCCCCCTCTTCCAGAATAATCTTTTCTTCTACCCCAGATGTAGTTTGTGTTTGCCAGGAACTGCTCTCACTGTAGCTAGTTTTGGATAACACTTTTGTCACTTCTTTTATCTCAAGGTCATGTCCTGAAAAGGGTACCACAAACTTTCATATTATTTTTACCTTTTGTAGAAAGGTATTGACTAAAAAGTATAATACCAGAATGTGTCTTCTGCATGAACAGATCATTCCAGGGCTATCCCTGGGTGACAGGACAGCTTTGGGTTTGAATGCTAAAATGTGGGCAGGAATTCCTTGGGAGGTAGGGATAGGAGAAGCCATCTGGGTACGTTAGAGCCACAGTCTTCAAAATATGGAGCTCGTGTAAACTTAAACATTTTTTTTTGAAAAATTTTGTACTCTCTTGCACTTTTTAAAGTTGATGTGCAAAAAACCCTGTAAATTTAAGTAGTTGCAAAGAAATAATTTTCATGTACTGTCAGTATTGATAAAGTTGTTACATCATCGTTTTTAATAATCCGCTTAAATACATAATGATATTCACCATCACCCATTTAAAAATAAACAAACAAGCTTATCTTTTTTTTTTTTAAGGATTTTATTTAAGAACAAGCTTATCTTAATGGTCAGAAATTTTACATCAATCCTTTGAGCTCATTTTCTTTTCCGCTTCCCCCACAAAAATGCATTTTTTAAAAAAGATTTTATTTATTTGTTTGGGAGAGAGAGAATGAGAGAAGAGCACGAGAAGGGGAGGGTCAGAGGGAGAGCAGACTCCCCGTTGAGCAGGGAGACCGATTCGGGACTCAGTCCCAGGACTCCAGGATCATGACCTGAGCCAAAGGCAGTTGCTTAACCAACTGAGACACCCAGGTGCCCTTCACAAAAATGCATTTTAATATAATATGTATTTAGGCTTGAAAGTCTCCCATTGACCACCCTCTTGTGTTTCTCTCCCAAAATTTGTATAAAAATGAAACAAAAAGAAAATATAAACAAAACAGAAATATGTATATAAGTGAAACTTAATAATTTTAAAATCTTTATAACTCCATCAAATAAGGCTCCAAATAGCTAAATGCCAAACTTTTAATTACCGGTATACTATTCATCTAAAAAATAGAAATTTATCCTATTATTAAACTCCCAAAGCAACATTTTACTGGAAATGCACATTTCCAAGGGATGGATGGGACATGATTTACTTATTTCACTATCAGCACACATAGCACTGCTAAACTGAGCTGAGTTTCCCTGTTATTTCTGTGCCAGTGTCTCACTTTTATGGATGCTGATGTTCAGAAACTTTGTTCACACTAATTAGATAGGACTGGAAGGAGAATCCTTCAATTGAGAATCACTCAATTTAAAATATAACTCCTTCTGAGTGATATACCCCAATTAACAAGATCGTCTATCATCAAAAATTATTTGATGGATGGACAACTGTTTAGGTCTTCCTTCAATTTTGTAGGCAATGAACTAAAAACCACTAGGTTGGCAAAATTATTCATTATCTAATTATTACGGTGATATACTTTCTGAACCACTGCCAAGTCTTTGGGATTCCCCTTCGTTTGGTACCCTGGGATGTTTCCCACCCGAGGCCAATATACTATTGAAAGTAAGAAAGGGCGAGGGAACCAGGAGGACCCCTTGACCCCGCTCCCCTCAAGGCAGAGCAGTCGTAGGAATGAATATGTACTGAAGCCAAAGACTGGAAATTGATGCTTAGTGCTGACATGCCCCAGACAGTAGCGCAATGCCTCCAGTAGGCTTGTCCACTAGTCTAGAAGTCTCCACTGGGCTGGAGAAAGCCACTGTGTTGCACTTTAGCTGATGACCCAGACCCAGCAGACACCCCTGTCCTTCTCAACGCTCTGCATTTTCTGAGAATGACTCTCGGGGCCATGGTAGACTCACTGTGACCCTGTCCTCCACAGTCTCTTCTTGGCTCTCTTAGATAACCTCCCCAAAAGAGTGCAGCACCCAGTAAGTTATTTAAACTTCCTGGATGTGTGCCTCAGTTATATATTTACATTGTTATTTCTAAGTTGTGCTTGGAAGTGCATAGAAACTCCAGAGATAGAGGACCAGGGGAAGAAAGATCAGCTCTAGCACTCATAAGAAACCCTGATCTAAATTAGGCCTTGGGCCAATCCGCCTTAAGCTGAGAGGAGAGAGAAAACATTTTTTTTTTTTTAAAGTCTAGTTATTTAAAAATAGTTGTCACCTTTCAAGAAGCCTTAGTTATTTTCTGTAAGAACCGATGACTTCATGCAATGTTGTGGCTAACTTGCAGTCACATATAATTAAATTCTGTCTTGCCATGTTTCTGCTGCAAGATAATGTGATGCTTCTTTTCCTGCTAAGCTGCAGTGGGAGGGGGAGGCCAGGAGAAAATAGCCACCATGTGTGGCTGCAAAGGTTCAGGAAACTTCTATCGTCATATCTCTCTTGTTCTGCAGGACCAGTGATGTGCTCCTCTGAGGAGAAGGGGAGCTCTTATTTCACCTGTGTTCCCATTTAATTTGCATAACCGCCTGCGAAGGTGGTGTTAGCCTCCCCACTTTATGGATAAGGAAACCAGGTCTCAGCCGAGGTTACGACTTGGTCATTGTCGCGCACCAGTGGAGGGCAAAACCAAGACAACTGGTTGGGTCTATCTTATCACTGGGGCTATGTTCTTTCCAACAGGCATGGGGCCACCTGAGGTAGAAAACGTGTCCCTAGCTGTGGTCGCTACCCTGGATGGGGGTGTGGGAAGCCACCATGGCAGATGACTGTGGTCTTCTGAAATGCGTAGCAGATGTGTCTAGAGCAGTGTTTCCCAACCACTTCTGCCTCACAGCCTGTAGAGAAGAGGAAAGCAGGCATTTGGGTTACACAGAAGCGTTCCAAGGCTAGAGGCAAAGGGCCCAATGTCCTCCCAGCTGCCGAAGGCAGCACACTTGTAACACATGTAGAGCATGGCTGTCCGACCCACAGTGCATAGGTGCAAGTCAGACATGGTCCTTGAGGACCAGCCACCATGGCAGTGGGGGTCTCTGCAGAAGTGCATCCCTTCCTAGGATAAACGATAGATGATCCCTTTCTGAATTCACGGTGACAGGCTTAGTGTCCTCAGAGCACTGGTGACTTTGAATGGTAGGGTAGAAGAAAATGGGAGGACACTGTGTTTCTTGTTTCTTGTTTCTTTCCCTGCTCAGTTTGCCTGGAAGAACTGTTGGTGGAAGACTAGAAATAAAACTCCAAGGAGAATGCTCACACCAGGCCTCCTGGGTGTAGGGGAGACATCAAAGGATGTTGGTGATGGGTCTCCCAAATCTGGGGAGGGAGAAACAGGAGAAACACAAAAATTCCTCCTGGATCCTTAAAAAAAAGTAAACTTACTTTGAATTAGAAATATAAGTAAATACTTTAAAAAATCCCATTCACAAGCAGGAAAAATGATAACTTATTTACCATGTAGGTTATATAAGTTTAGAAATATCTATCTCAAACAAAGGCGATCAAAAGACAGAATGTTTTCTTTGCCTTTAAAAATCCCCTGATTATATCATACACCTGAAACTAACAAAACACTGTGTTAGTTATACTTCAATTAAAAAAGATCCCCAAGATTTAAAATAAGGATCATCTAAACGAAATAGTCTTATTGCTCAAATCCAAGTAAACTCCCTTGCAGTAAAGTTTGTATGGATTCCCAGGCCCCACCCTAGACTTACTGAATCAGAGCCTCTTGGGATGAGACCCTGAAATCTCCATTTTAAAAGCTCTCTGGGCAATTCTGATGTGTCATGCTCAGTACTTGGGAACGTTCTAGCAGAGCAAAGATGTCTATGCATTGTGACTCAGATGAGCTAATTATTGGCCTATGAAGAGCATTGGTATTTTTATGAGCATTCTAGAGAAGTGTGGGGTGGGGGTGGGGAGTTGATGTTGATTCAGGCAGGCTTGACTTCTGTTGGTTTGCATTTGGCTGCATCTCTAAAATTCTGGCCTTCCATTCTGACATGGAAGGCTGTAGTGTGGTTACCACTCATCTCCATGTCCTACCTGGCCTGATACCTCAGAGGTCATTCAACTTCCATTTCTGAACAAAGATGTCTGCCCTGTGCTCCTGTTTCTTTTTTGGGCCCTGGCGAGCTGGGCTAGATCAGATCTGATCTGGTCCCTTCATCACTGAACCAAAGGCATCCAAAGGCTCAAGAGTCACCTCTAAGCCAAAGGGCTCCACATTCATGGTTTATAGAGTTCCCTCCACACTCCTGGTTGGTAGACTTTTGACTCTTTCCCCTCTCTGTCTCCTCCCGAGCTTGGGAACCTCATCTTGGCTGCTGCAAGGGACAGAAGGGGTTATGCAAGTCTGAAAAGGATACAAATGCTTTTTCTACCCCAAGCATGAGCACTAGTCTACCTCCTTTCAGCTTTTCAATATCTCAAACAGATTTCCTTCCATCTTCATTATTCGACTTGTTTGCATACTAATTTGGCTTCATTTTGCTTCTATTCGAATCATCGTGGCCTTCTAGATAATTCTCAGGAAACTTTTCCTGAAGAATTTGGAAGTGAGTGGCCAGAAAATTGGGGCCATCCATGAGGTGACTCCTAGCTTGTGTTTTAGGCTCTTTGGAAAACAGATATCCAATTACCTTGAAGAATGAGGGTTACAGGAAGGAGAATGTAGAAATAAGAAATCTCATGGGAATGGGAAAATATTTGCAAACTGGAGAGTCATTGAGGATGCAATAGGACCTCAACGACAGGGTTGTCTTATTGCTCCCTGGCAGTCCAAATCTATGAATCTAAACTCGAATTTTGCATCATCAAATATGTTGACTCAGCTACTCTCTATATGACACAAAATCCAACATTCCAAGAGAGAGGATCTAGTTAGCTTGGCTTTTGTGCTAGGCCACCTCAGTCTGCTGGCCAGACTACAGATCGGCTACCTTTGAGCTAAGTGCCCACCTGTGGTCTAATCAGCTGTGGCCAGGGAGTGATGGGTGGGGGTGAATAGGATGGCATAGGAAGCATGGCCCCCATCATAGGATGGGTTCCCAAGAAACCACCCCTGAGGATTAGTGTGAAAATGATTGATCAGAAAGTGTTCCCCTGGAAAAAGTAGTAGAGAAATGAGGGAGTGAGATCTAGATATCTAGATGGGAAGTCAGGGGAAGCAGGAGTGTGGTATCAAGCCAAATCCCAGGAGGGTAGGTTTGGTTTAACTCCAGAGGGGGAGCTTTGGAGACAGGGTAGGCACTCCTCAGAGTTGTCCCAATTAGGGCAAGGGAACTGGGGTATTTATACCCCCGGAACTCATTAGTCTTTGGGCAAGGGTTGGCTCAAGGCATGAATTCCTAGACATTTCCAGCTTTTCTTATGTTGGTAAAGTAGATGCTGGCAGCCAAAGGCAATCCTTCTTCAAGGAGATGTAGAGTCCACTGTTACAGGTGAAAGCACACTGACAGGCTGTGCTTAAGAAATGGTCAAAGCAGGGGCACCTGGGTGGCTCAGTCGGTTAGGCATCTGCCTTCCACTCAGGTCATGATCTCAGGGTCCTGGGATCGAGTCCCAGGTCGGGCTCCCTGCTCAGTGGGGAGTCTGCTTCTCCCTCTGCCCCTCCCCACTGCTCATGCTTTCTTTCATGTGTGCTCTCTCTCTCTCAAATAAATAAATAAAATCTTAAGAAAAAAAAAAAGATGGTCAAAGCATGTGAGGGAATATGGATTGTAGCACTAACATCATCTGCTACACCCAGCTCCATTTTTATTTCCACAACCTCTCCTCAGTTTAAAGAGCTACACGATATTCCATATTACCTATCCACTAATCTTTTAGGAATCTCTGGCCGACAGTTCTCTTTGGGGGACTCTCACCACACTGGAGCCTGCACCATGGCTTTCCCATGTCCCACTAGACAGTAATCTCTTTAAAGATAGGAACAGGGACCGACTTACAGCCATACAAACATTTAACCACTGGCCCTCTGGGAAAAAGGTATTCATATATACATACACAACTTTATTATATGTTTTAATGATATAAAGGATATCCTTTATATAAAGGATATCCTTTAATGATATAAAGGATATAGAGCACACAATTTGTAAATAATAATAAGCTATACAATACTCTCTGTTGTACATTTCACATAGCCAATTGATTTTCACAGAATACTTTTATTGATTTTTTGCTAAACTCTTCTATCTCTGGCCAGCCTATACTTACGTTGATGACAAGGGGAGTTCCAACTTGAATGTTGGCTGATACTGTCATTTATGTTAACAGGTAAGACAAAAATGAAGATGTGTGTTGGAACTTCACTCAACAGCATGAGTGACTTCCAAAATGGTTCTCTTTTTTTTTTTTTTTAAGATTTTATTTATTCATTGAGAGAATAGATCACAGAGAGAGAGATCACAAGTAGGCAGAGAGTCAGGCAGAGAGAGAGGGGGAAGTAGGCTCTCTGCTGAGCAGAGAGCCCGATGCGGGGCTCCATCTCCGGACCCTGAGATCATGACCTGAGCCAAAGGCAGAGGCTTTAACCCACTGAGCCACCCAGGCACCCCTTCCAAAATGGTTCTCGGGACTAAGGTTGGAGACACATCATTTCTGTCCTCATAGGACTCACAGTCTCATGGGAGAGACGATACATAAAGACACATGACAATGGGATAATGACTCTGATGGAAACACAAAGAAAGAGAGGTCCATGAGAGCCTATCATTTCCCACTTGATCAGGAGCCCACAGCAAAAATGTGAGGCTGGGCATATCATTTAGCCTCTAGAATCACAGCTCCCCACTTGCTAAGCAAGGGAGCTAGAAGATGGTATTTAAACTTGGTGGAGTCTATGTGCCTTTGGATCTCTGGAGGTACTCCCAACAAGGTGTGCCCTGCAATTTCATGCTATGAGAAAGGCTATTCAGTTAAAAAAGCTGACAGTGATACACGCCCCTACGAATAGCTTAGTAACAAAAGCAAAACATAACAGTGATAGCTTTTATCACCTTAGTATGGTTGTAAATGATAAAATTCTCAACGAATGCATCACACACTCAATCAAGTTTCCCAATCAGTCCTCCGTGAAGCACTTTTCTGTAAATATCAGTGTTGTATTCTATACATTAAGTCAACGTGGATCCCATATCCAGTTCATAGGTTGACATTGCTGCTTCCAAAAGCACTGATCATCAGCGGAGCACTCAAGGAAAATAAAGCCATTGATACGGATGTCGCAAATTTGAATAAAATGATGTGCATCTGTTTCTAAGTAATTTCTGAGAACCGATGATAAAGAATACATTTTAAGAATTTACATTATTCTCTAATTTTAGACTGCAATTTAGAGCTTACATTATTCTATAGAGTCTCACATTTTTACAACGCAATATTTCCGGTCTTCCCATATAAATAGCCATAAAACAGAATTATGGAACGAAAAGAACTTAGAAAGAGTGGGGGAGATTAGAGACAGCTGGCTATAAAGGCAATGTTTTCTATTTTATTTTCCTAAACTTTTTCCCTCTACTCCCCCTACATTCACACTGCCATATCCCTCTTTCACCTTTCTTTCTCAGTCCTTAAATTCCATCAGTTTTCCAAGAGCTATCCTTTGACTCCTCCTCCCCAACCCCCACACTCCAAACAGGATACTTAGATGGGGAGCTGTCATTCTCCCTTCTAGGTGGTATTATTTTGCCTGCCTTATTAAAGGTGTGATCCTAGAAAAGGTGACTTTAATGCCTTCCAACAGGAAACCTGTGCCCCAGGTAATCCTTCAAAGTTACTTCTTTGTGGTTGGTATTGTGTTTCTGTTACATGACTTACTTTAAGCTTATTTGTTTATCATATAGAGGCAAAGAATGTAGAAATTAAAACCAGACAGACCTGGATTCAGAGCATGGCTTTTCCTCTCGCTGTGTGTGTGGCCTCCAGCCAGCCACCTAACATCCCCAAACTTACATTGCCTCATCTAGAAAACAGAAGTAATAATAATCTGTTCCTTACTGCTAGTAAGAGAAATAAATGAGATTATGCATGTAAAGCCCTAGCATAAGATAAGGTATATGGCACAGAGTCAGATTCATTAAATATTAACTATGATTATTATTGCAGTCCAAGAGTGGTGTGTGTGTGTGTGTGTGCAGATCAGGCGTACTGTCTAGGAAGTGAGGCCAAAACATTAGTAAATAAATATAGCATCAAATGGATTATACCATACTTGCCATACAAACTAACAAGATAGAGAAGAATAGATTAGTTTCGATAAGCAAAACATATAATGTTTTGGAGGTAGCATTTGCCCTTAGTGCCAAACAATGAGTAGCATTTATATAGGCAAAGATGGGAGGAAGGGAGCTTCAGGTGGAGGGGCCAGTCCAAGCAAATCATGGATGCAGAAAAATTATGGGCTGTTCTTGGCGGCCCACTTGGAGAATGGGAAGCTGGGGTACAGGTTGCGTGTTTACCTATGTTTGGGGTCACGGAGTGGGGAGGGCTGGAGAGCTCCCCCATATTCCATCTTTCCCAACTTGGTGCTGCTTTAAGGCGGGGACCTCGTATTATTTGTTCTCTGCTATTCAGTGCCTGGCACATGGTAGCTCGCACTTACTAAGTAATGGTTGAATGAATGAATGAGAGAATTCTAGCCTGTGCTTTGATCATAGCTGGAAATGGGGAAGCAGAGGGACAAAGGGGCTTCAATGTTTTACTTTGAACATTGGGTCCCTGCTTCACATAAAGACATTTTGCTGAAGATTATGGTATGTAATTTGGACAGATGAGGTATTTGTCAAGTGCAAGAGAGTCACAGTGGAAGGCGGTGGCACAGAGCATGTCTGTGCGGACGGGAACACTGGGTCACAGATGTAGACACGGGGCTAACAACATACATGCAGAACTTGACTCCTTGGACTCTACACAACAAAAATCTATGTAGAGGTCATGGTCATATACCATTCATTAGGGACTTGACAGGGTAAGGAAGAGAGGTAGAGGTCAATGCCTTGATGATGCAGGAAAGCCTAGTGCCTTAATTCAGTGACAGCAATGGTTGGAGTATGTGGGGAGATGGAGGGGAAGTTCTCTAGGGAGTAAGAGAAGTGAAAGATGCTGGAGAGCAAAGGACATATTTTAGTTATCTGAATGGCGGGATGCAATGTGGTTCTGGGTGAGCATTAACCAGAAATCCCCTTTGTCTAAGGATGAAGACATGAGTGAGAGAAGAGATGGGAGGTAGTCAGGTGTGGAGGAGAGACAGGGTAAGGGCGTGAAGGGGGAGACAAGATAGTCAGCTTTGGAGGGTGATGACTTGGTTTTCATATAGCTAGAGGCTAAGTTTTCCACTCGTGGTGAGCAGTTAGGGTTGAAATGGGAGTTTTAGGAGGGATGGTCCTTCGTGAACTAAGGAGATGCATAGAGTCAGCAAAGAGATTTCTTAGGAATAGCATCAAAGCTTACACTTGGATGCTGAAAGCTTACACTTAGAACGTGAACGGCATTTCTGGGTCATGAGCAGCATCGGCTAACCTGCTGGCAGCACTTCTAGTCTGGGAGGAGGCACGGAGGAACCAGGCTGTGTGCAGGAGTCCGCCCTGTGGATGGAACTGGAGGGTGGCGGTCGGGGGCCCAAGATGGATAGGGCCACCCTGATTTCTCATGAGGAAGTCTCATTAGAAAGGGGCTGATAGCATCCTGGATAAGGAGTAATGGAAGCCCCATGGAGATTAGAGAGGAGGTTTGGTGAAATAGGGCAGGGGAATGAAAATATAGCACATGCAAATTATAAAAGAGGCAAACTCTGCTTTATGGCTTCTCTGCTTCCATACATTTGATGATCTCCTATCCCGCCAATCATCACAGATTTGCTCCTTCATTTAACAAATAATGATTGTGCACCTGCTTTGCAGCAGATGCAGAGATGGACGGAAACAGACTTGTCCCTGAACTCATGAAGTTACTGACAAATGTGAGGTTGATTAGCTGAATGTACATTGTTTTGCTATATTGTCTTTATAAACAGGGACAAGTGAGCATTGTAGGAGCTCTCCATGGTAAAATAAAGCTGACGGGGGAGACAACTAACCTCTTCATTCTGTCAAAGACTCGATGATCACATAACAATTTTAGGGAGAGGGCATCTGGATTATTATTATTTTTTTTAATCATTCAATTCTTTCTGTGGAGACCCGAGCTGACCAATGTAACCAGAAATTTTGATCAGAAGGTTTTAAGGGGCACCTGGGTGGACCAGTGGGTTAAGCCTCTGCCTTCTGCTCAGGTCATGATCTCAGGGTCCTGGGATCGAGCCCCGCATCGGGCTCTCTGCTCAGCGGGGAGCCTGCTTCCCCACCTCTCTCTCTCTGCCTCTCTGCCTCCTTGTGATCTCTGTCTCTATCAAATAAATAAATAAAATCTTAAAAAAAAGAAGGTTTTTAAAATTTCACTGGCCCCGTGTGTCATTCAAAGGACCAAATTCTGCTATAATTTCACCTGTTTATTTGTAGATCAGGCATTGAATGAATTTGATATTCAATTAGCGGTGATATTAGGCATTTCGATGCGTGCCTAGCACGAAGACACACAAAGTATGTCATCTTTAACAGACAGTTAAATTTGTTCTAGGACTGTTGAAGGCCTATTGGCAGTTAGCATTTTCAGGTAGGGATCCCCCCCCTCAATCGAAGCATAGTTGACATACAGTGTTATGCTAGTTTCGGGTCTATAACATAGCAAATGGACAATTCTATATATTATGCGATGCTCACCATGTGAATCATAGATACCACCTGTCATCTTACCAAGTTACTATGATACAAAGCATATATATTCCCTACGCTGTACTTTACCCTCCCCTGACTTACGTATTTTGGATCTGGAAGATTGTACCTCTGAATCCCCTTCACATATTTTACCCATTTCCCTACCCCCTCTCCTCTGGCAACCACGAGTCTGTTCTCTGCATTTACGAGTCTGTTTCTGTTTCTGTTTGTTTGTTTGGAAAGAAGCCAGACAGAGAAAGACAAATGCCACATGATTTCACTTCCATGTGAAATCTAAAAACCAAAACAAATGAACCGGTACCATTTTAGACCCATAGTAGCATTTACCGAGTCTACAGCCTACAGGCCCATCCAGAATTCGGAGAATTAATACAAACTATACACTATGCGTGAGAAAAGGGAATTTTTAAAAAGGTATCTGGAGGTAAAATGTTTGTGAGGCCAGAAATAGAAAGAGTTGCTGCTAAGGTACATAGGAGAGCAGAAGGGCAGGGTTGAGGAGCCCTGCTGTGCCGGTGGGGTCTGGGAGCCTAAACTTGGCCTGTGCAGTCCTGTGGCCAGGCTAATGAGCAGCTTCTGATCATTAGATATTGTCTGCGGTTTTCCTGCTTGGGGAAAATATTCTGGGCTTGTCTCCATTGCTGAGGCGCCATGTTGCTTAATATAAACCCTTGTGGTGGCACCCCCATCCCTGCTTTTCTAGTTCAGGTTCCTATGAGTTCAGCTAATGTGAGTTAGCCTCTAATAAACTTGGAAAGGAGACGGAACCACTTTTCTGCATTGGCAAAGCTGAAGTCCCTAAACTTTAGTTACCTCACTAAGGTCTGTTAGGGGCCAGTCTGATGGTGCCTTATCCCGGCAGCAAGTCCCTTGCTGTCACTCTTGGATGGAGTGTCACACAGGGGTAGCCAGGCCAACCAAGACTGATTATCTGAGGGTTGTATTTTCTGTAGCGCTAAGAGTAACTCCATGGCCTCATCGTTCACCCATTAAGACTGTTGCCTTGTGGAAAGAGTGCCTTGAAGCCAGACAGATCTGAATTTGAGTAGTGGTTCTGCCACCTTCTGTTTGGGTGTGACCTTGCCTATGTCAGCTAACTTCTCCAAACTTGCATTTTTTGTGTGTGTAAAACATAAATTCCTACCGCACGGTTGTAAGGAAGTTGCAAGGGTGAACAGGGATGTACGGGAGACAGGTGACCCGGCCCCTGGATGAACTAGTGGAGTCTACTGTTTACGGAAATGTTTGCTAAAGAGAGAGAGAGAGGGAAACCCCAAATCTTTTCCTTAGAGTGAGGAAGGAGGGGAAGGTCACTAGATAATGGCACTATGGGAGAAGCCCAGCTGGGCAGAAGACAGGTGTAAATGTGGAGGCTTGCCCGCGTCCTGCACCTAGAATGGGCCACCAAGCCCTCTGCCGCTGAAGTTTCCATTCAGCTGCCGCAGGAACGGCGGGGGTATCACCGCGGCCCCTCCCTTGGGTTGCGCTTCGCCGGGTCACCTCCGCGACCGTGCAAGTCGCCCCCGGAGCCGTGGTTACCAGGCGCGAGAGCGTCCATGGCAACCGCCGGCAGCAAGGTTTCCCTCCGTTCCTTCCGCTCCCGCCTCCCGCCTTTCCTCCCACCGGCCAATGGGCTCCCGGCGAGCCGGCAGGGGCGGCCGTTGAGTGGTCCGCGGGCGCTGACGTCACACCTGGGGAAGGCGGGGCCAGGGCCGGAGCGGTCGGGGTCCCAGCCACCAAGGGCGGTAGGTGGGGGACTGCCACCCTTCTCGCTCGCCACCCCTTCCCCGCCCCTCGCCCGCAGCCGCTGACAGGTGAGTGGTCTGGTCGGCTCCTGCCTGCCGCTGGGACGACCCCGACAGCGTCCCCTTCCCCAGTGAGGCCCCAACGTCTGACCTCAGAATTCGGGGTGAAGTCGTGGTAACCCTGCAATTCCTCTCCCCAGTCTGCACTTCCCTGCTCCCAGCCTTCAAACCAGAAACCTTAGAGACCCACTGGTACCTGCCACCCAAGCCCCCACCCCAGGCCTTTGTAACTGACATTTCTGATGCTTTTCGAGGATCGAGAAATTATTTCTAAACGCGGAACCAGCAAAGGGGCGTCCGACCCCCCGACCCTGTGCTCACTCGTGTAATTTCTTACACCAGTGAGCAGTGCTGTGCTTTTCCACCGTAGCGCTGTGTCCGGCTTCCTCCGCCGGGTTTTCAAGGGCTGCCAAGGGGAGGGCAGTCCAACCTCCCCGGCTGTTCCCAGAGTTCCTGAGATTCTGATCCGGGCAGGTGTTCTCTCAGGGCCTGCGACCTTTTCTGTTCTGCTCCGACCCTGAAGCTCTTCACTTGTGTTTTGACCTTTTAGAGCAAGCCCCTTTATGTGTCCTCCCTGGATGCTTACGACGGTGTAGATAAATCTCTTAGGAGGGGTGAAGAACCATGAGAGACTGTGAACTCAGAACAAGGGGCTGAGAGTTTTGGAGGGAAGGGGGTGGGGGGACGGGCGAGCCTGGTGGTGGGTATTGAGGAGGGCGCGTATTGCATGGAGCACTGGGTGTGGTACATAAACAATGAATCTTGTAACACTGAAAAAATAAAATAAAAGTATTTGGGGATTTAAAAAAAAAAAAAAAAAAAAGAAATGGGTAATATTGGTTGTTTGGCCACCACGAAAAAAGCAAGCAAATTGTTTCACTAATAGGCAAAATGCTTCGAGGTTTCTGATAAAACAGTCGACTCTTTTCTTTTTAAAGTGAAATATTTTCCGCAGTAAGGAGAGTGTGCAAGCATCCATGCACTCGTGTCTCACTGAAAACAAACAAGCTAATAACGTTGCAGTCGTGGATGAGACCTCCCTCCTATGTACCCCTTGGGAATCCCATTCCCCTTCGCCTCTCCCAGCAGTACCCACCTACCGGAACTTAGTGTTTACTTACATTCTGTATGTTTGTATACCGTTTCTACTTATGTATTTGTCCAAAAACGAATATATAGCGTTATTTTTAAAGTTTATGTAATGGTATCGTGCTCTAGGTCATTCATTTTAACTGCGGTGTGATAATGCTTGAATGAACTTGCCAAATGATGTATGCCTACTCGTTGGTAGACTAGACTGTTTCCTTTTATTTTTATTTATTTTTTCTTTTCTTCTTTTTTCTTTTTATCTTTTCAGTGTTCCAAGATTCATTGTTTATGTACCACACCCAGTGCTGCATGCAGTAGGTGCCCTCCTCAATACCCACCGCACTGTTTCCTTTTAAAAACTGTTAGAAACATTCTCGTGCATTCTTGTACATTCTTGGGTACATACTTGAGTTTCTCTAGGTATATCAAAAAGTTGCATTGCTGAGTCATGGGGAATGTGCGTTTTCAACTTTGCTAGATCCTGCCACATAGATCTCCAATGCATATTAACTTATATTTCCACTCTCAGTGAAGAGGGTTCCATATTATACATTTTTTTGGAAGAAAGAGATTAACTTTTCCTGCATTCTTATTTAATATATGCATAAAGATAAATTGCTTAAATGTTGAAATCTGATATAATTTAAAAAAAATCAGCTGCTCATTCATGTAGTGCGGGTGGTGTTTTATTTTTGCCCCAGTTTGAAACTGTGAGTAATTAGATGGATATATCTAAAGGAGCGAAGGGGGTTTGTGTGTGATCATTCAAGCCTATCCTGGTCACTGATCTGAGGCAGAGTGTGGAGAAATTCATGGAAATCTGTTCTTGTCATGTCTTCTGCAGAAAATGATCCACAGGTTTTTTATACCTTAAAATATTTATGATTTTAAAGCCTTGCCTAAATATGCTAATAAATATGTTCATCCAACTTGAGGTCATCTTCTGGATTAGAAGTGGAGCTTCCCAGTACCTACAGTCTTTGTGTTATTGATTATATTTTTAGCACGTTAATATTTATAGAAGACAATTATAGCATTTTTTCCAGTAGGTAAATAACTATTGAGTCCACATTAAATAAATACACTGTATATGACTTCATTTCTTAGAATGTTTTTTGGTCATGCCTAAAAGTATAATAAAAAACAATTGCATAATTTATGAATTTTTCCACAGCTATTTTCAGTCATTTTTCCAAAGAATTTGTTCAGTTTGCTTGCAAATAGAAGACATTTATAGCATCAGTTAATGATCTTTGTATGTGCTTCCCCAGCCCTGTTAAGATGTTAGAATTTAGAGAATGATTTAAATGTTGTAAAAGTCACATCATCAAAGTAAGCCATAGGCTTTTAAAAAAACTCTTCCTTAAAAGTTTGGTAGAATTCATGAACAAACCGATTTAGGCCTGAAGTTTTCTTTGAGGAAAGATTTTAAACTGTAGATTCAATTCCTTTAACTACCATAGGGCTATTCAAGTGATCAATTTCTTCTTTAGTCAGTTTTGGGTATTTGTGTTTTTAAAGCATTTTGTACATTTCATCTCTGTTGTCAAATTTCTTGGCATAAAGTTGTTAGTAACATTGCTTTATTAACTGTCTAATGTTTGCAGGGTCTGTGTCAATATCTCTTTTTCATTCCTGATGTTAGTAATTTGTCTCCTCTCTTTTTATCTTGATCAGTCTATCAATTTTATTGCTAGAGTTTCACTGCTTTTTTTCCACCCGTTTGTCCATTTTCTACTTCACTGACTTTTCTCTTTTTATTATTTATTGCCTTCTACTTTGGCCTTACTTTGCTGCCTCCCCCCCCACCCCGCCCCTTGCCATTAAGAATAAAGTGGAGATCATTGATTTTATTTAATTAACAATTTTTAAAAATTATTTATTTATTTGAGAGAGAGAGCAGAATGAGAGAGAGAGAGAGAGCATGAACAGGGTTGGAGGGGCAGAGGGAGATGGAGAATCAGGCTCCTTGCTAGCAAGGATGTGGGGCTCAATCCCAGGACCATGGGATCATGACCTGCGCTGAAGGCAGACGCTTAACAACTGAGCCACCCAGGCACCCCTAGCATTCTACTCTTGATGTTGGCTCAGATCTTGATCTCAGGATCATGAGTTCAAGCCCCACATTGGGCTCCATGCTGGGCGTGGAGCCTACTTAGAAAAAAAGTGTGTTGTTTAATTTCTTACTATTTGAGAATTTTCCAAATAGCTTTCTATTTTTGATTTCTAATTTAGCTTGATATGGTCAGTGAACATATTCTGTATTACTTCAGTATTTTATGTTTATTGAGAACTTGTTTAAGGGTCAGTATATGGTCTACCTTGTTAAATATTCTCTGTGTAGTTGGAAATTGTATGTAATTGCTGTTTAAAAATACTTTTCTTTCAGTTTTATTGAGATAAATTGACATGTAACACTGTATAAGTTTAAGGTGTACAGCATAATGTCTTACATATATTGTGAAATGGCTACCACATAAGTTTAGTTAACATCTGTCATTTCATATAGGTACAAAAGAATCTGCTGTTTTGAGTGGTGTGTTCTATAGATGTAAATTAGGTCCAGTTAGTTGTATTGTTCAAATAGCCTATTTATTACCAATTTTCTATTTCTTCTAACAATTACTGACAGAGATGTGTTGAAATATCTGCTGTAGCTATGAATCTATTTCTTATTTTAGTTCTGCCAGTTTTTTCTTTATGTTTAAAATTCTGTTGGTGGTTACATAGACATTGAATATCATTATGGCTCCTTGATTAATCCTTTTATCCCTATTTCTCTCTTTATTTGTGATAGTATTTATCGTCCTGAAGTCTGTTTGGTTTTTAATATAGCCACTTCAATATTCTTTTGATTTGTATTTACATGGCATGTCTTTTTTCCATACTTTTATTTTTAACTTATCTATGTTTTATATTTAAAATGGATTTTTTTGAGACAGCATATAGTTCAATATTGCTTTATAAAAACCAGCTTAAAAATCTGTGCCTTTAATTTGACTGTTTGAACCATTTATTATAAATATAATTATCAATGTGATTTGGTTTGTGTCTCCCATCTTGCTACTTATTTCCTCTGTCTTACTTTTATCTCTTTTCTCTTGAATTAATTGTGTGTCTTTGTCTGTCTTCTATTTTCCCCCTTCCCTCTTAGCCGATTAGCTTTAATTCTGTTTTATTTCTTTCTTAGAAGATGTTCCAGGGGCGCCTGGGTGGCTCAGTGGGTTAAAGCCTCTGCCTTCGGCTCAGGTCATGATCTCAGGGTCCTGGGATCGAGCCCCGCATCGGGCTCTCTGCTCGGCAGGGAGCCTGCTTCCCCCTCTCCCTCTGCCTGCCTCTCTGCCCACTTGTGATCTCTCTCTCTGTCGAATAAATAAATAAAATCTTAAAAAAAAAAAAAAGAAGATGTTGCAGGTCAGTGGTTCAAAATCTTTTTGGTCTCAGGACCCCTTTGTACTCAAACAACCTCATGTTGAGGATCTCAAAGAACTTTATGTGGATTGCATCCACTGATATTTATTACATTAGAAATTAAAATTGAACAGTTAAAAATATCAATTCTTTTTAAAAATAAGCATTACAGCCCATTATATAATAACATAAATAAAATGTTTTATTAAAAAGCTATGTTTCTGAAACAAAGAATATCTAGTGAGAAGAGAAGCATCATTTTATATATGTGGTAAAGTTCTTTGATTTCCATCTTAGCAGCTGGGTTATCCGATCTACTATAGTTAGTCTATTATGATATCACATATCATGTCACCTCTGGAAAACTCCATTGTAAATTTGTGAAAGAATGAGAGTGAAAAAGGAAAACAGCACCTGAGCATTTACTATGAAAATGATTCTGACCTCGTAACCCCTGAGAAGGTTTAGAAGTCCATGGGTTCTGGGTCATATCTTGAGAACTGATGTTCTACAGTTTACAATATGGATTTTTAAACTTATTGCAGTATATGTTTGAACAACATTATTCCATTTTAGTTATGACCCTTAGAATAATACATTGCCATTTCAGCTCTCCATCACTTGTGTTATTATGATCATATAATTTACTTCTATTTTTACAATAAACTCCACAATAATTTTTTATTATTTCAATTTACATAACCATATTTTAAAGAAATTTGTAGGTTAGAAGAGAATATTTTTTATATTAGCACACATACCATTTCTGGCCCTTTATTTCTTTGTGTAGATCCAAGTCTCCATCTGGTATAATTTCCTTTTGCCTGAAGAATTTCTTTTAACAATTTAGTGCAGCTCTGCTGCCGATGAATAATCTTGGCTTTTATTTTTATGAAAAAATTTCATTCCACCTTCGTCTTTGAAAATACTTTCACTGGATATACAATTCTAGGTTACATTTCCCCCCCCCCCCCAGCTGTTTAAAGATGGTGTTTGGTTGTCTTCTGGCTTGCATAGTTTTTGACAAGAATTGTGCACTAATTCTTACCTTCGTTTCTTTCTATGTCATGTGTCTTTTTGCTTTGATTTTAAGTTTTTCTCTTTATTGCTGATTTTCAGCGATTTGATTATGATGATCCTTGAGGGGATGGTGGCAGTGTTGATGATAGTGATGTGACATGTGTGGGTGTGGGTGTGTGTTTATCCTCTTGGAGTGTTTGGAGCTTCTCAGACCTGGGGATTTATAGTTTTCATCAAATTTGGAAAATATGCAGCCATTATTTCTTCAAATATTTTTGTCTCCCTCCCCTTTCTATATACTATATTATATTATATACTATATATACTATATAGTATATATATAGAATATATATAGAATACTATATTCTATATACTATACTCTACACTCCAAATATGTGATGTTAGGTTACTTGATACAATGCCTATATTACTGAGGATTTTCTCTGTCTCTCTCTCTTTTTTTTTTCAGTTAGAAAAAGTCTGTGCTTTGGTTTAGTTAGATTTGAACTCACTCATCTTTATTTCTCCAGTGTCTATTCTGCTGTTAATCCCATCTAGTGAAATTGTTCAAGTATATACCGTGTAAGTATATGTTGTATGTTTTATTCCTAAAGTTACATTTGTTTTTTTTAATCTTTTAATCTTTAATCTTTTTAAATCTTTTTTAAAGATTCTGTTCTTGTTTTACCTTCATTATGTTCTTATTTTCCTTTAAATACTTGTATATTGTTTGCTTGTTCTATCAAATCTTTCCTGTTGACTGATTTTTTTCCCAATTATGTGTCAGAATTTTTTCTGCTCCTTGGCATGTCTGGTAATATTGATTGAATGCTAGACATTGCGATATTACATATTTGAATGTCTTGATGTTGTCAGGCAATTAAATTACTTGTGGATTAATTCGATCTCTTTGAGGCCTCTTTTTAAGGTTTGCTGGAATGAATCTTTAGTACTTTCACTCTGGAGATAGGTCAGCCTTATCTCTAATGTGTGGCTCCTCTGGGGTCTCCGTGAAATGCTCTAGGAAATCACCAACAACTTTCCACCCTGACTGGTCTGAGTTCAAAATGTCTCTCCACCCACTCTGAGCTCTAGAAATTGTTCAACTGACAACCCTGCCATCATTGTTTGCCAAAGTTCATGCGGCGCCCCTTGATGTATGTGCAGCCTATTGCTCAGCAAAGATGCAAGTGGGCCCCAATATAGACTTAGGAAGCTATTTTTCTACATGGCTTGCTTTATTCTGGAATCCTGCTTCACAACTTCCAACTGTCTCAGCTTCCCAAAATTCTGATGATCTCCTCCTCAACTCACAAAGCTGCCACGATCTGTTCAGTTTTCACCTGTTTTTCCCATAATCTGGAAATTGCCTCCAGGCAGAATGCCAGGACAGTCAGAAGGCTTGCCTTATTTGGTTCTCTTTTCTCAGAGATCCGAGTCTTGTGCTGTCCGTTGTCCAAAACAGGTGTTTCATATATTTTGTCTAGTGTTTTGGATGTAAGAGGCTAAGTCTAGTTTTTATTACTCTATCATGGTTGGAGTCAGAAGTCTATTTTGATTTTTTAAGGATTTCTTAGGCCACGACATTCTTGGTTCCCTTGACCAATAATGACCCAAAATATAAGATGTTGCCATGCTATTGTCTTCTAATCAGTCTTCCTGAATGACCTCTAAGGTGGCTGGCTGGAACTGGAACTTCTGTTGTACAACTGTATAGAACGTTGTGTCTTGTGTAGAATATTGTCTCTCTATGTGAAACTTACGGCCACACACCAGGAGCTCTACATCTGGGAACTCTAAACAATGGAGCTTTATGCTTCAGATTCCAAATTTTAAATGATATCCCATCCCTAATTAAAAAATACATCACTGGAAACTTTTGTAAACTATATCGAATTTCTCAATCCGTATGTCTCCTCTGGCTTATGAACCTCTGCATTTCACAAATCACCACTCATAGTAGATGACTCATGATTTGACAAACATGGGTTTAGATGCCTCAAGACTTCAACATAATAGGTGTTGGGTAAACATATGTGGTAATTCTACACTTGGAATTCCTTGGTTGAAGGACCAAGTGAGTCACTAGCTTTTATTGTCAAGAATTAAGAAAATCCAAGTAAGAGTGGCCCAAAGCCCACTTGATGTTTCTTGCTGAAAGAAAACTGACAAGATTATTTCTAGATTTGACTGAAGAAGAAGTTAGAACTGAAAGTAGCCATGAAGACCCTAAGGTCTCAAGTCGCTTTGAATTTGTTTTTTTGAAAAACAGTGTTTAACTTTCAAACTGAGGGGAAGAACTGCAAGTGATTATTAAGGTTTCTTTTTCACCACCGTACTCCTGAGTTTGGCCAGTACAAGGTAACTGGGCACTGAGGGAAGGAAAAATTAGGAAAAGGTCAGGGAGCTAGGGTTGTGTGGGCCACCACCGTCGCGTGGGCAGCTGTCCCACCACATGTGGAATGAGTGTGTTTCAATTTAACCACAATTCTACAAATAGATTATTTTGTGGTTTGGGGACCAAAGGCCTCAAGACATAGCTATTTAAATAATCACCAAATGATTTTTTTTTTTTTCCTGAGGTGGTTATAGAATTGGATCTGATTTATTTTTCCTTTTCAGTAAATGGATCCATAGATATTAACCACCAAACAGAATGATGTTTACATGCTGAAAAGTATGTTATAGGCTGTGGCATCTTGACTTTCTGGGCTAACAATAAATGAAAGTTCCAGACAATAGAATACTTTTCAACCGGTAAAAAAGATGAAGTGGATCTGTATGTTCTAACAGGGGGAGAGATCAGAAATATATATTTTAAAAAATGCGTATGCTAAATAACACCTATAATGATTAAGATAATTCAATATTTGTATTTAAAAAGCTCTTCATATATAAATGGTATATAAGTAGCGCTTTTAAGATAGATTTAAAAATGATAGATATGTTGGTATATAATAGGAAAAATCTGGACAGAAACAACTATTAATGAACTATTCAGTGTTCAAAGGGTTCACTTTTGGGGGGATGAATATTTATCTTTTATTTCGTATATACTTTTGGATTAGTAGTTTAAAAAGCTCACATTTATTGAACATTTATTTTGAGCCCAGAGCTATGATAAGGATTGCAAATACTTAGCATTGTCTTACTTAGCCCTCATAACTGTCCTAAAGTGTCTATACTGGAGGTGCCTAGAGATGGCAAGTTGCCAAGAGAAGGGAGCCAAGTATTTGCCTTGAGGTATATTTGCATACCAAGCACACTGTTGTTATCCAGGTTTTGTGCTCATTTAGGATGACTTGGTAGGAGAAATGCTGCCAAGTAACACCTTGCTATTACTACCTCTCATAATAATCCAGAAAAGTAAGTACTGTTATTATTCCCAATTTAGAGATGAGAAAATTGAGGCGCAGACAGGTTAAGTAATTTGCCCAATGCCTCACAGCTAGTAAATAGCAGAGGCAAGATTTGCATCCCTGTTAAAATGCATACTTTAGGCTCTTGATTTAGATTTGTTACAAGATAATAATAACTTAAATTTCAATAATAATTTTAAAAAAATTTCAGAAATTGAAAGTGGCCAATCTAAAAAAATGTAGACGTTAGTATATTCTAGAAACAGAGAGGGGAAAAATGTTTTTGGAACATATTATCACTGGTAAAGGTGGATATCAAATTAGAATACCTAATATGTTAGGGAGTACTGCTACTAAAAGTCAAATGTGGCTTTTATTTGTAAATTTTTACCAAAGATTAATTTATGTGACTGTCTGTTTTTATACCTCCCCCTCCCCCAAACAGGAGAGATTTACAAATAGTGTTGGAGCATCATGGAGCCTTTAGGTTCTACGTTAACGGCAACTTATGCCCACCCTAGACCAACACCAACCAACTTTCTACCAGCCATCAGTACTATGGCATCAAGCTATAGGGACCGCTTCCCCCACTACAATTTAACCCATACCTTGAGCCTTCCTTGGAGACCAAGCACATACTACAAAGTAGCCTCTGACTTGCCGACCTTGGGTCCGTACTGCACCAGATCTCAGAAGGTGTGCGAGAGTACCATGCTTCCCTTTGTTTCCAATAGAACCACTCTCTTCACAAGGTATACTCCTGATGATTGGTACAGGTCCAATTTAACCAACTATCTAGAATCCAACACTTCCCGACACAATTCAGAGAGACTAAGGGTAGACACATCTCGCCTGATTCAAGACAAATATCAGCAAACAAGAAAAACTCAAGCAGACTCCACCCAAAATTTGGGCGAACGCGTCAATGACATAGGATTTTGGAAATCTGAAATCACTCATGAGTTGGATGCAATGATTGGAGAGACAAATGAACTCACCGATGTTAAGAAAAAATTGGAGAGGGCTTTGATGGAGACAGAAGCCCCTCTGCAGGTAAATATAAGACCTTATGATAAAAGACTCTAGATATTTATATGGTTATAATCCACTGGTTGAACTACTGTGGTTATTATCTGTCAAATTGTGTTTCACTTCACCTACAGAAGCCAACCTCCTATCAGTACATCTGTAACTACTTTCAGTAGTTGGTAAAACCATGAGCAGTTTTACACATCCTACAGAAAAACCATTTAAGTAGAATGAATTCTGAATGCAAAGCAAAGGGTTAAGGTTAAGCAGAGACCCTTATGACGAGAATGCCATCTTTCCATTTATTTAAAAGGCTGCTTGGGCATTGCTGTCCCTGGTTTATTGTATATAATATTTGAGAGAAAAAAGTGCGATTCTTTTCATCTGTGTCATGAAATGCCTCCTGTATATATGTTATGATACCTTTTTAGAGCACAGTGAAGTGAGCAATGAGACCACCTTAGGAGGTGGGGTGAGTCTGATCGAATAGAGAAATGGGCCTGAGGTTCAGCCGGGTGCTGTGGTCATGGAGGTAGCATGTTAGTTTGTTGCTGGCCTCTGGCTGCCTCTCTCCCCACCGAGTGTGTGATGGGTGGGGGGGAGCTCCAACCCCATTCTCACCACCACCACTGAAAGAAGACATTCTGTATTTGAAGATGCACAAGTTACAGAAATTATTTCAAAAGGTGTATATATATTGATGCAGTAAACACCATTTTTCTTCATGTTTGTATGACATTTCCCATGTGATAAGCATTTGCAATAGGTCTTCATTATGACATTTGTAGCAGAAGAGTTTAGAGAATTAAGGAACTAGACATTTAGTGGGTTGAAGAGTTTGTTGGAGACTCCTGCACGTTGTTACTGCTTATTGCGCACCCCCACTCCATCCCCCCACCAAACGCAAGCACACACAAGTACACACAACCTCTAGAAATTCCAGGAAAGGACTTCTCGAATGATGTCCTTTTAGATCAACATCATGAGATGTTTTTCAGGATCGGAAGCCCTTCCATACTTTCTTCATGCTCTGGCTTATTTTGAGGATTCCTGGTCTATTCTGCACCCCATTTTACCCACCCTACTTTCAAGTATCCTTAAAATGATAGCCACTTACCCTCTGAATTTCTGGGGGACATCCTGTTTCTTCCTTTTAGTACTCCTTTCAGTGAGACGGGTCTAATTTGTATTTTTTTCTGCAATTCTTATCCAAATATTCCTCTGTGTTTGAACATTTACTATCAGCACAGTGTAGGAAGGTCCTGATTAAAATTAGAATTAGTCACATAAACAGATACATCTCAAAAGGGAAAATCCAGACGATCAACTAATATAAGAAAAAAGGTTAAAATTCTCTACTAAAAATGAGAAATCAATGAAGTACCCATCTTTGGCCTATCATATTTGCAACAGTGGAAACTGATGACATCTAGAGTTGGTCAAAGTGAAGAAGATGGATATCTTTCTAGGTTGCTGGTAAGATGAGTAGAATCCTACTAGACCGTGGGTTAGTAGAAATTTACAAAAAGCAGTTTAGTAATATACATGAAAATAATCAGAGTTCCCGTCAAACCATTAATTAATTTTCCTGTAAATGTGAATTTTACTATTAAAAAATATACATTCACTCAAAGATTTTGTTCAACAATATGATGTCCAGATTACAGTGTATGTACTATTACATTTTATGCTGAAAACATTAACATTATATGGTCATTCCAAGTCATGAAATAGTCTTTGAAAAAAGTATTTTAACATTTGCATAATGTTCTTTCATACATAATTGGTTGTTAGCAATCCAAGCTCTTTTCCACTGGAGTCATTAGCATACTTTGTCTCAAGGAATATTTTATGATCGGGGCCTACCATTTAATGTCAATCCTAAAAAACATAACATAAAATTGTAAAGGACATTATAACCTCTGTTTTGTTATAAACAACAAACAAAACTGATGGGAATATGGCGAAATCACTTTCTACTTTTCTATATTTTTTCTTTTTAATGGATAAAGCACATTATTTTTGTAATTAGGAAAACAATAAATGGTACTTAAAAGTAATCACTTGGATTTTTGGCTACACAAATATCTTGGCGTCTTTAAGGATAATAATTTGTTTCTTCCTCACTCTTCTCAGTAGAAAATATTTGAAAATAATATCCTGGGGTGCCCGGGTGGCTCAGTGGGTTAAAGCCTCTGCCTTTGGCTCAAGTCATAATCTTAGGGTCCTGAGATCGAGCCCCGCATCGGGCTCTCTGCTCAGCAGGGAGCCTGCTTCCCCCCTCTCTCTGCCTACTTGTGATCTCTCTCTCAAATAAATAAATAAAATCTTAAAAATAAATAAAATCTTTAAAAAAATGAAAATAAAATCCTGAAAACTGTGTTTCAGGTTATTACTCCTGTAGCAGGAATTAATGCTAAGTAATTTTCTCAGACGTTAATTTGTAGGAATTAAGTCGATGCCATATGCTTGATTTTGCCACCTTTCCAAAGTAGAATTTTTTCCCAAAGCACTTTGAAGGGTGAACTACCTTGTAACCAGCAATTAGGATTTATTTGCTAGTTATGGTGGATCTCATGCTAGATTTCGGACAAAATGGCTTGAAAAGTTGATAAGTTGGTGTTGGGACTATCTATTGACTTGTTTTAGGAACAGATCCTTAGAACTGCCCATCACTGATTTACTTTGTATTTGTGCTTTCCATTATTTGTGTATCTGTAGGTAGCCCGAGAATGTCTATTTCATCGGGAGAAGAGAATGGGAATCGATCTAGTTCACGATGAAGTGGAAGCTGAACTGTTGACGGTAAGTATGGTCAATAACAAGAAATGTAGTTGCAAACATGTACGTAATGTGTAGAAACAAACAAATAAAAATTATGTTATATGAAGCCATTTATAAGTAAGAAGTTACAGTATAGTATCAATATGTTTATATTGATACAATATAGTATCAAATGTTTATAGCATTTAGAAAAGATTTTTTTTTTTTTTGGTTATAAAAGTAATAGATGTTCATTAAGACAATTCAAAAGATACAGACTAGGATAAAGAAAGATAAAAATCATCTGAAGCTCAGTTGGACAGAAATCACTGTTATTTTTGAGAATTTCAGTTTATTCAGAGAATTTCTTGTTAATCATACTTAGACACCACCCAACTTAAAGACACACAAATATGTCTTCAAGATTAGAATTATACTGTATACATAATTTGAATGGTGCTTTTTTTTTGATGGATAAATGCTCAATGAGGTTTATTCTTAAATACAGTTATGGGGAAGGCAGCACCATTCTTTTTAAAGACTTAATATTTTTAGAGCAGTTTTAGGATCACAACAAAATTGAGGGTAAGGCATAGAGATTTCCCATATAGCTCCTACCATAATGGGAATATATAGCCTCCCCCATTACCAACATCCCCCACCAGAGTGGTACATTTGTCACCATTGATGAACCTACACTGATACAGCATTGTCATCAAATCTGGAGCGGGAACTAGGCATTGGTATTAAAAATATTCCCCAGATAATTTTAATGGACAGCTGGAATTCAGAACCACTATAAAGTATTGTTGATAGGAATTAATGAAGACCTAACTGAGTGGACATGTCATGAGCATGTACTGGAAGGCCTAAATAGTGTTATGGTAACAGTATTTCTCAACATGGACCATAGATTCAACAGAATCCTTGCCAAACTCCCAGCTGACTTCTTTGTGAAAACTGACAAGCTGATCCTGAAATTCACATGGAAACCCAAGGGATTCAGAATAGCCAAAATAATATTGAAAAAGAAGAAATTCAGAGGACCCACACTTCTTGATTTAAAAACTTACTACAAACCTACAGTACATGAGACAGTAGTACTGGCAATAAAGACAGACCCAGAGATCAATGGAATAGAATTTGAGAATCCAGAAACAAGCCCTCCCTTTTACAATCAATTCATCTTCAACAAGGGTGCCGAGATGATTCAGTGGGAAAGGAATACTCTCATGAACAAACGGTGATGGGACAGTTGGATGTCTGTGTGCAAAAGACTGAAGTTGGACTTTGACAGCACGCCATGTATAAAAAATTGAATAAAAGTGGATCCAAGACTTAAATGTAAGAGATACAATTGTAAAACTCTTAGAAGAAAACATAGGCATAAATATTGGTAACATTGGAGTAGGCAAGCCTTTCTTAAATCTGACACCAAAAGCGCAAAATATACACCCCGTAAGAAAAACGAGATATCATCATTAAAATGACAAACTTTGATGCTTCAAAGAACGTCATCAACAAAATGAAAAGACAGTCTATAGAATGGAAGTAAATCTTCTCAAATTATATATCCAATAAGGGTATCTATAATATATAAATAACTCTTAAAACTAAAGATAAAAAAAACCCAAATAACCCAACACAAATTAGGCAAAAGATTTGAACAGAGACTTCTCCAAAGTGAATATACATATGCCCGATAAAGACAGTAAAAAATGCTCATCATTAGTTCATCAGGGAAATGCAAATAAAACCACGATGGAATACCATCTCACACCCCCCCCCCCCCAGGATGTCTATACTTAGAAACACAGATAATAGCAAGTGTTGGTGAGGATGTGCTGGTGGGGATGTAAAAGGATACACCTGTTTTGGAAAATAGTTAAACATAGAGTTGCCATATGATTCAGTAGTGCCACTCCTATGTATCTGCCCAAGAGGAAAAAAAAAAAAAGGACATGCCTACACAAGAACTTGTACAAGAACGTTCATAGCAGCATTATCCCTAACAGCCATTTAGAAATTACACAAATGTCCATCAGCTGCTGAGTGGTATATAAAATGTGGGGTAGCCATACAATAGAATGTTATTTAACCATAAACAGTGCTAAAACATTCTACTACATGGATGATCCTTGAAAATTTATGCTAAGTGAAAAAGTCAGTCACAGAGGACTGCACATTGCAGGATTCCATTTCTATGAAATGTCCGGATTAGGGAAGTCTATAGAGCCTGAGAGTAGATTAGTGGTAGCCTAGGAGAAACAGGCTCAGGAGATTGGAAACTGGGTAACAGTGAAGGGATACATTGTTTCTTTGGGGGGGCGGTAATGAGGATGTTCTACAACGGGTTCTGGATGTTCTACAATGGATGTTCTACAATGTTCTACACCCATCCATCAATGAATGATGGTTACATAACTCTGAATATACTAAAAACCATTGAGCTGTACAGTCAAATACATGAGCTCTATTGTACGTGAATCATATCTTGATAAATCTATTTTTTAAGCAACCACCACCACTGCTTTAGAGGTTTAATATTTTTCTAGACCAGCAGCAGAGGTTACTTTATCTCAAAATAACTAAATCTGCAGTTAAAGTAATGGTTTGTCAACTGAGGGGTGCCTTGATCATTGCCAATTAATTCAAGTAATGGGCGTATCCTTAGCTTACTCGAAGTAGTGATATTAGCATATCTTTTCATTTAACCAACACTGGTCTGATTTTTCGGAATAACTAAATAAACATTGGCAAAGAAAAGAAGTAGCCTTAAAAGGCTTGCTTTTGAAGAAGGTGGCCGCATTGAAATATTTTCTCACAAATTCTGTTGACTTTCACATTCAATTAGTGATATTCACCGAATTCTTACAGAATGGCTTCTTTTGGGGGATTGATCAAGGTACCATCTTTTCGGTCCTCCTAGACCGGGCTAACTCCTTGAACTTTTTAAAGCCAAATGAGTCTTGCATACAGATTAATAGATAAATTATCACTGGAGACAATTCCAAAGGTCTTTGGTTGTAGGCATTCCCTATTTCCGTGAACCCTTCTGCCCCCAACCATCTGACATTTATCCTATGACATTATTTAAATTCAAATATAGTAATTATTGTTGAATATTTTTTATAGCAAGAGTTTCATTAAATGCATTTTTTTCCCATTAAAGTCCCAGAAATTCCCCCTACGCTCATTGTGTATATGTAGTATAAAAGCTTGCTAGGATTTTGGGTGTTAAGTAGTATTTTTGAAGCAGTATTCCATTTATCCTTTGGCAACACCTTAGTGAAATACACACACACGCGCACACACACACACAAGCCATAGAGAAAGAGGAAGACTGAATAACACTAAAAACAAAGAGTGATGCACAACTCCCTATGAAAATGTGTAAGAAACCTTTGCTACCTGTAAGGGCAGGGGGGACCTTGATGACAACATGAGGTGGGAATGTAGTTTTTCACGTCATTAATTCAGAGGATCAAAGAATGAGTCGGTAGAGTTATCACTGAAATGAATTCCAGGCATATTTAATATTTTTATGTGAAGCAGTAAAAGAGTAAGAAAACTATAGAGTTGCGCAGTAATTGATATTGGAGTGGAGAAGGGCTTTATAAGCAAATTATCAAAAGTGGAGACCAAAAGGGGATATTTAATAAATTTGACATCATAGAAATCATGACTGTCTAAATATCAAACTCACTATGCAAAAATATAAAGGCAAGGGACAAACTGGTTAAAAATATACATCTATTTTTATATTATATATATTTACGTCTACATTTATGACATCGATGATAGGGAAAGATTGAATTTTAAGTATAAGAATCCTTATAAATTAGTAAGAAAAAAACAACAGAAAAAGTGCAGAAGCAGGTAATTTGCAAAAGAAGAAAGTCGAATGAGGAGCAAATACGTAGTTAAAATATTAACCTGCAAACTTCAGGAGGTTTGTTGTTTAGGGGAGGGGTCCTATCACACTGGCAAAAATGGAGATGATTTGGTAGTGATCGCTTAGTAGGTGAGGAGAGGAAGTGTGTAGTCTCATTTATTGTTGTAAGTGGGTACAACGTCTCTGAAGGACAATCGGCTGTATTTGTCAAAACCTTGAAAGAAACCATACCCTTTGGTGGCGTCTAAACATTTACTGAGGTGGTTCATCACGGTGTAGTTGAATGTCATGGGAAAATGTTCGGGTTTAAAATGAAAAGGCGGGGGGCACCTGGGTGCCTCAGTTGGTTAAACGTCCCACTCTTGATCTCAGCTCAGGTCATGATCTCAGGGTCATGAGATCGAGCCCGGAAGGGCTTGCACTCAGCAGGGAGTCTGCTTGAGATTCTCTCTCTCCCTTTCCCTCGGCGCCTGCCCCTGCTCTCTCTAAATAAATAAATAAAATCTTAAAAAAAAAAAAATAAATGAGATGAAAAGGCAGACCACAAAACAATATTCATGGTGCGATCACTCCGTGCTTGAAAAAGTGAAAACAGTGACCATGTGCACTTTTTAAATGTCCCCTTGGTGCTATTTTGAATTTCTAGACTTTCCAAGGTGAATATGAATTTCAGAGGGAAGCGAAAAATGTTTACTTAAAACCTTTCTGATACAACACATGCTACGTAATAATGTATATATGCTAGAGACATCAAAATGCCGTGTGTGTGCTCAAGTAGAGGGTCATACAGAGGGGTTTGTGAGTGTAGGAGCTGAGCTGAGGGGCACAGACAACAGAGGGGGGACTGGCCTCCTAGTGTGGAAGTCAAGTTTCCATTTGGACCAAAGATCTGGGTCTGTTGAGGATATATGCATTGCCAGAGGGAAGTCCCTTTTCGGCAGCCCCTTTCCCTCCCCAGTTTACTTTGTCTTGGAAGAATAGTTATTATAAAAGAAGCTTGCATTAAGTTCAACCTCGCACATCACCAGAATTTTTTTATTAACTCATCGTTATATTGCTTTAGTTAGGGGCCAGAGATAAAAACAAAGACAAATCCTACAGTTTTACTCCTGTCCCAACTTGTTCCATAATATAATTTTCTTATAAAGGGGTGAACCTCAGTCTAATGTTTAGATTGCAGGACCGTGAAGGCATAGAGGTAAATAAGTGGGTATAAAACTTGTTTTACTTGACAATTTTTTCCAGGAACAGTTTTCCTTTGTTGATGTTTTGTTACATTGTTGGCTTTGGATGTTATACCCAGTGATGAAAATGTTAATGTGTGTTGTTGTTTTTTTTCAATCGAGTAGGAAGTTGATATTATTCTGTGTTGTCAAGAAAGGATGAAGCTGCATTTGGATAAGGCCGTTGCTCAACTTGCGTAAGACCTTTAAATGTATATACGATTTAAAATCTGTCTCAAAACTGTGCTTTTGGGGGCGCCTGGGTGGCTCAGTGGGTTAAAGCCTCTGCCTTCTGCTCAGGTCGTGATCTCAGGGTCCTGGGATCGAGCCCCGCATCGGGCTCTCTGCTCAGCAAGGAGCCTGCTTCCCCCTCTCTCTCTCTGCCTGCCTCTCTGCCTACTTGTGCTCTCTCTCTGTCAAATAAATAAATAAAATCTTTGGAAAAAACACAAAAACAAAACAGAAAAACTGTGCTTTCGTGCCTCCCATTCAAATTTCTCTTAGCTTCCTGTGGAAGGATTTCTTATATATAGATACACATACACACTCAAACACACACACGTGTGCATATACACATTTTTATTTGGAGTTGTTAAGATGAGTACTTGGAGTGCTTGCTTTAAATTTTTAGCTAAAGAAATAATTCTGAGGGGTGCCTGGGTGGCTCAGTTGGTTAAGCATCAGACCCTTGGTTTCAGCTCAGGTCATGATCTCAGGGTCCTGAGCTCGAGCCCCGAGGAGGGGCTTCGTGCTCAGCACGGCATCTGCTTGAGATTCCCTCCCCCTCTGCCTCACCCCCAACTCACGCATGCGCGTATGCACACTCCCTCAAATCAATCAATAAATAACATCCTAAAAAAATAATTTTGAGATGCTAAAGAATTTCTGCCCTAACTTGGAGTATGGCTAAGATTAATTTCTTTCTTTTTTTTTTTTTTAAGATTTTAATTTGAGAGCAAGAGTGAGAGAGGAGAGAGAGTGAGCATGAGCAGTGGGGGAGGGGTAGAGGGAGAGGGAGAAACAGACTTCCCGCTGAGCAAGGAGCCCAACACAGGACTCCATCCCAAGACCCTGGGATCATGACCCGAGCCGAAGGCAGACACTTAACTGAATGAGCCAATCAGGTGCCCTGGCTAAGATTTCTTTTAAACTCAAAAGATTTTCATTCTTTGAGGAGGGATTGACTTGTGTATATTCAGCCCAACATCTGGAAGAGTAATGAGTTGTGGCTCGCTTTTATGATTATTTCCTACTCCTTAAAGATTTCCCAGGGACCCTGGTTCCTGCTCCCCGGTGCTCTGATTACACCAGTGCAGTACTGTAATCGTTGACCCATCCTACTCTCTCCCAGAATACAAATCCTTCTTTCCTTGGCAATAGTAGATAGTAGGTACTTAACATTTATGGTGGGGATTGGGGCGGGAAAGAATAATAATCAAAGGAAGGTCTTAAGCAATGATAACAGGCATCAGCATAGAGAACACATTGGTTGAGCCTCTTTCCCAACATGACTGGAAAGATGAATGTTCATCTGGCTATGGCCATGGAAAGCAGAATCAAAATGTCACCCAAAGGAAAGGACGCTTCTGCTTATATGGATGCTGTCACGGATAACGTGTAAGAGCCCGAAAAGAGTAAGTGTAACAGAGGGATCAGTTCTGCTTGCTTTGTTTGTCTCCTGTGCCCATCGGATTGATGCTCTGCAGGTCGGTGAGGTTTAACTGGCTGGCATCTCTCCCTAACTGTGATTGGAAGGGCTCGCTAGTCTAGAAATGTTGATGATAGGTAGAAGATTAGCTAAGGGTGACTAACTACACGTGGTTTGGTTAACCGTACCATTTACCTGAGCTATAAATACAAGGCAGTGCTGTCCTGATACTACTTTTTGGCTTCCGCTCCCCAGAAATCACAGAACCACAGTTTAGCGTGATTCACAAAACGGTATCTGTTATTTTCTTTGGATCCAATTCCCAAACTCATTTTCTCGTATAACTTAAAATCTGCAGCTCATCCTCCACGTTCTTCACTCTTCTTGCCCAGATTTTTCCACTGTGGAACAGCCACATCTTCCTATCAGTCTCTGCTACAAGCTGCCTCATTCCCGGCCCTGTTCGGGTCTTTGCCGAAAGTTCTCGCTCCATGTATGCACTTGTGTGGAACCTTTGTTGGTGAGCCTTTGAAGACCTTGGTTTTCATTCAATACACAGTGGATAAAATGCCTACCTCATTTCCTGGGGTGGTTTCTCCAGGATTTATGGGATCCTTAGCATGGTCATTGGGCTTGGTCCAGTGAAGGTGATGGGAGGAGGGTTTTTCAACGCTATTTGCTTTAGAACGCACAACGAAGGCCTCAGTTTGGACCTCAGTTGAAAATGGAATGTCATTAGGCACCAATATGGTAGCCAAGATTTTTCCTATTTTGGGCTATAAGACAGTTGGATGGGGTACTGCCTCAAACATCTTCTTTAAGGAGGTTCTGAGGTTAGGTCAGAGGAGGTCTTGTGTCAGCCCAAAAGAGGAAGACTATGGGCGATTTTGGTCCCAGACCACAAGTGAGAAAGGCCTTTAATCCCAGAGTTTCAACACAATGACCTGAGATGGGAGACTGAACACAGAAATAGCAAGGGGAGGCAGCTTTCTCATCTTTCATCTCTTGCACGTGTTTTAGAATTCACAAAAGTGTTTTTCAGGATTCACAAAACACAGGCTACTGGCATGTTGCTACCCTCATTCCCATTTCACTCAAAAAGATGAGCTCTGATAGGTCAAGTATTTACCTAAAGGTATGAGCTGAGCTAGCGGGAAGCTGCAGCTGAAATTAATCTATTCAATTCAACGTAGGCTTTACCAAGTGGCTCCTGCATGCCAAGACCATTTTGGGTGCCAGGAACACTGAAATGATCATCTGGTTGTCCTGATTTTTCAAATATTATCTGTATGCTAATGCTCCCCCAATTTTTATTTCCATTCCAGACCGCTCTCCAAATTCCAGCCACCTCCTTAGTATCTGCACTTGGATGTTTAATGGACGCTCAAGCTCAGTGTGTTGGCTGAACTTCTGTCTTCTCTCCAGCCTGCTTGCCTACCCATGTTGATGGAATTCTGCTCTTCCAATTACTCAGCTTCACCTCTCCCCCACCCCTTCATGTTTACTCTCTTGGGGAATCTCTTGGCTCTCTTTAAAACATACTGAGGATCGGAACACTTGCTACTTCCTTCATTGGTACCCCCTCGGTCCAAGCCACTATTATCTCTCACCTGGGTGGTTACCCATCTGCTAATGGGTTTCCCTGTCCCCTGCAATCTGTTCTAAACCCAGCACCAAATGATCCTTTAAAATTGTAAATCAGTGGTCTCTCACTTCACTTGGAGGAAAACTTGACTCCTTCCAATGTCCTCCAGTGAGGCCCAGCATGATCTGCTTCTTCCTCCCACAAGTCTGGGCTCAAACATTGCCTCCTTAAGGAATCCTGCTCTGATCATCTTATTTAAGTCATCACTGGCAGTCTTGTTTCCTTTTTTCTGCTTTGTTTTCTGCATTGTTCTGCTAACAAACCACACAATTTGCTGATTCATTAGGGGTATTGCCTGTCTCCTCCCTCTAGAGTGTAAACTTCTTTAGAGAAGAGATGTTTGCTTCGTCCATTGATGCATTCAGGCTTGAACAGTGCCTGACAGGTAGTAGACACTCAGTCATTATTTGTTGAATCAACCACTGCCTGAGGAAAGATGTGGGTCACCTGTCACCCACGCCCACCCCATGGGCCTATCTCTTTGATAATGAGCTGCCGGGTCTCCTCTCTGTTTGGCAGGGCAGGGAACACCATGCATCTCAGAGCCTCGTCCTTCCCGGAAGGGTGGCTACTGGAGCAGATGAGCCTGAGGGCCCCCAATGCCTGATCTCCCTTCTAGCACTGTCTCCAGCCCCAGAGCTCAATATTGGCACTTGGTTTCCATCTCCTGGCAAACTTATTAGGCCTCACCTGACCACAAACTGAGGTCAGCTATGGAATGAGGGAGGCTGGCTATAAGTGTCTCAGAACTTCTTAGGGAACTGCACTCAAAGAATGGAGGAATTAGGGTATAGAAGCAGAAAAAGAAGAAGGAAAGAGAGGCACAGATATGGACAGATTACTTTAAACCAGGGTCCCGTCTGGAACAGTGTTTGTGTTAGGAAGACGGGTCCCAGCCTTGGGGCTCCAGATACCCGCCTTCTGCTTATCTACACCTCTTCTCCCCCAAGCCCCACCACACAACATGGGAGGGGCAGTGTGGGCAGGGTCATAATTATTCACATGTATGGACATCTCCAGGGAAGGCTCCTTTTAATTGGGACATTAGACATCATATGAAAGAGGAGAGACCCAGACAGCAGTAGTGGGTGGGTCCCCCACAGCAGGGCAATTATTCTTCCTCACATCAAATTGTTTCCTAGACCTGAAGCTCCATCTCCCCACTCTGTGTTACAGAGCTAACAGAGCTTCCCAGCATGAGCTGGAGAAGGACCTGAGTGATAAGCAGGCGGCTTTCAGAATCGATGATAAATGCCACCATCTGCGAAACACATCGGATGGCGTCAGCTACTTTCGTGGTGTGGAGAGGGTTGATGCGACGTAAGTCAGGCTTGAACCGCCTCTATGATTTCGATGTCATTTAATTCATTCTCTCTCCCTTCAAAATGACACAGCTTACAGGTTAAAATGGAAAATGTGGGAAGATGTGGGGAAGATAAAAGACATACCCTACTTTGGACCAGTCTTCAGTAAGCATGTGTATTCCTCAGTCTTGACACAGTCAAGACCAAGTGTCAAGGTCTTGACACTTGCGTCCTCTATTGTTTTGTAGAAGAATATTTGTTGTTTACACTTATTGTGGTGAGCACTGAGTAACGTATAGAATTGTCAAATCACTGTGTTGTACACCTGAAAGTAATAGGACATTGTAAGTCAACCGTACCTCAAGAATAAATATTTTAAAAAGCTCAAAAAAAAAAAAGAGAAGATTTGTTGTTTGTATTTCTAACTATGAAAATAACAGCTACTTGAAGCAGAAAAACCTAGAAAACACAGATAAGTGTAAAGAAAATAAAGTGTTGCCAATGTGTTGGGTGCCCTGGATTCCATGGGGTAAAAGTTGAAAAACAACTTCACGTTTTATTACCACTGCTTGTTATACTGGCTTCACCAATGGTTTCTTTGCCAGGCCCCTGGATGTAGTCTTGGGTTCATGGTCTTTTTCCAGCCATTCCCTTAAAAAAATTAGCTTGATTGATTGAGGTGAAATTCACCTACACTAAAATGCATTTGGTCCAAGCGTACATTATGGTGAGTTTTGACAAATTTCTGTGCCCGCGTAACCATGACCAAGGTCGAGATAAAGAATATTTTTGTCACCTCAAAGAGTTCCCTTGTTCTCCTTCCCAAGCTGACAGCCCCTCCCCCTTTTCAAGTGACCTCCACATGGATTCCATTTTGTGGGGCTGGTTGCCCCCAAAGCAGCCCCATCTCTTAGCGCTCCTCTAATAGGAGCAGCGTGTGCCAATTTTGATTTTTAGACTCTTCAGATGTGAATCAGATTCAGACCCTATGTCCTAAGTGGTCCACTTGAGATGCCCCTTCCTTAGCTTCAAGTGAGCAGGAATCATCTTCCTCTTCTCCTTCTGGGGCAGGAAATGTGCTGAGATCAAACCAGACACTCTGAGCACCTTGCCCTCCATCAAGGGCCTTCTCTATTTCCAGCATGAATTTTTAGCCATCCATCATAGAATGTCAAGATATGGAGCATGTAGGGTGTTATTTTGGGTCATTGTGGCCTGAGCTAACACCTTTAGTCAACAGTAAGAGTCTTCTTTGATATTCCATTATGTCAACAAAGAAATGTCACCTATAAACCCACCATGCCCAAGGTTAACTGTTAGTCCTTCCAATATTGTTCCACAGACATAGAGATTTATATTTTTAAAGAATGGCATTACACACATACTGTTTGTATAGTTTGTCTGACTTTTCATTTCCTGATATATCAAAAACACTGTGAAAATATTCTATAACACAAGTTTGCACGCTATATGGATTACCTTACGTAAATGTACCATAATCTACTCAACTTTTTCTTCACTTTTGGACACTTAGACTGTTTTCAGTTTTTTAAGGATAGTCATAAATATTGCTGAATATTAATATCACATATACATTTTGGGGTGCATTATTTCCTTATGATAAATTTCTATATTACTTGCTTTGGCAGCACATGTACTAACATTGGAATGATGCAGAGAAGATGAGCATGGGTCTTGGGCAAGGATGTCATGCAAATTCACGAAGCACTCCTTATTTTTAGTCCTAGAGATGTAAAGTAGAACTTTGTGACTATAGTTAACGATACCGTGTTGTATATTTGAAAGTTACTAAGAGAGTAGAACGTAACAGTTTTCATCCAAAGAAAAAATAATTGTAACTCTGTATGGTGATGGATGTTAACGAAATTTATTGTGATAATCAGTTCACAATGTAGATATGTATCAAGTTATCATGTTGTGCACCTACCTGAAATTAATGCAATGTTATATGCCAATTATATCGCAGTAAAAAGTTTCCATAAATGGAATTTCTGGGTTATACGCATTTGATAGGGTCTTGGCATAGTTCTACCAATTCCACATTCCTGCCTGCAGGAGAGAAACATTTTAAAAACATGCACGCCAGAAAATTATCATTCTCTACAGTGTTTGCTATTCTGATGAAGGGTCCTTAGTATATTGCTGCTTTTGTTATACTCCTTTGATTACTCCTGAGTTTGGATGTTTTCTCATATGCTTCTCGGACCAGTGAGACACATTTCTTATGAGCCCAAACACCCATATCCTTTACCCACTCTCCCCTACCCTTGCTCCCCTCCCTGACAGTTGGGCAGGGAACTTAATGTATGCCCTGGATTTACAGAAACTAAGTAGAAATATAAGGAACAATTAAGAAAAGTTTTAAATAAGCTTTCCTCCTATGTTTACATTTTATGCAATAAACCAGGATTCAGTGATAGGGAGTTTCCCCTTTCACAAAATGAACGATCGCCTAGAGACTGTCTAGGCTAATTCATCATCGTCACCATTGTATGGTTCTACTTTTTTTTTTTTTTTTCCAGGGTCTCAGTGCCGGAGTCCTGGGCCAAATTTACAGATGACAATATTCTCCGTTCCCAAAGTGAACGAGCAGCCTCCGCCAAGCTAAGAGACGACATTCAAAACCTCTTGGTTGTGACTGCCAACGAGATGTGGAATCAATTCAACAAAGTGAACTTGTCTTTCACCAATCGCATTGCTGAGACTGCAGATGCTAAAAATAAGATTCAGATTCACTTAGCGAAGGTAAATCAAACGCCGGTGGTACCCCCGAGCTGACCCGGAGAGATAGAGCAGGGAGCTCTGGGACCACAAATCTCTCACCACTCCCGGAGAGACGCCGTAAGACACATGGCCTCCCGGCCGTACAGACTAAGAAAAATTAAAAACGGTACAAAGCACACCATTTATTTTAGCCAGGTAGCCAGGTGTCAAAATGAAATTGGAAGCCACTGGTTTTTGGAGCACAAAGAATGCCCTATGCACTGAAAGGCTCCTAGTATTTAACAGAAACAAAAATATTATGATTAAAGTTTAATGAATCGCTGTATGTAACTAGGAAGTGAATTTATTATTAGAACACATGGTAGGAATGTTTTCTGTTAAATTATTTCAGGCCCTTTCTCTGGAATACAAAACCAAATGCAGGAAAACTATTAGGTGGTTCAAAGTGTTTCTGCTATTGAACTTTTTAAAGTCCTCTAAGCGTCAGCATTTTACAATGACAATAAAATGAAGGATTTAAGCAGGATTTGAATGTTTCAAGATAAACAAGGAGCTCTTTATTTAGCATTGGTCTTGGAGCTTTTATTATTTCTGGGGATTTATGCTACCTACAGGTTTTCATTTCTTATTTTAAGACCCTGACACAGTCGGCCATGTGTGCTGGAAGGCACCACTATTATCCAATTGAGGGCACCATGTTTTCTCAGCCCTTTAAGTTCCTTTCTCATGGTGTCTTCTTTGGGCAACAAATATTTATTGGACCAGACAGTGCGCTACCTTCTGCGAAGGGCGGAGAGAAGTATAATATACAGTTTGGGACCCAGTAAGCTTACATTCGTGAGGATGTGCATACATAGGAAAAGCTCATGAACAATTAGTAACAATAGAAAATTACAGGTAACAGATGCAGAAAGTGTTGTTGGGGTTTGGAGAAAGAGGCGGACATTCAGGTGGGGCAACGTCTCGAACGAAGCCTCAGGAGGCAGCTAGTCAGAGACTGAGTTCAAATCCATAGTGTGTCCTGGGAGAGAAGCTTGCAAAGGTAGCCCGGAGCCACAGTGTAGAGGACATCGGCGGGAAGGTATTCACTGGGCAGCGCGAGGCTATTCTAGAGGCCTCTAGAAGGATGACCTGATGGAGTCCTTTTGCTCAACAAATTTTTATTTACTTCTGCATTAGTTCCCTGGTGCTCTCCCTACAAAGCACTACAGACTGGGTGGCATAAACAACAAAAGTCATCCCCCCCCCCCCAAGTTCTGGAAGCTAGAAGTCCAAGATCAAGGCATCAGCAGGGTTGGTCTCTTCTGAGGTCTATCTCCTTGACTTGAGATGGCCATGTTCTCCCTTTGTCTTCACTTTTCTTCCCTCCCTGCTGGCCTGTGTCCTGATCTCCCCTTCTTATAAGGACAATAGTCCTTTTGCACGAGGACCTACCCTAATGACCTCATTCTAGCATAATTACCTCTTTCGAAGGCTCCATCTCCAAATGCAATCACATCCTAAGATACTGGGGGTTAGGACTTTAGCACAGGAACTTTCCTGGGGGTGGGGAAGAAGATAACATTCAGGCCAGAATGGCTGCATTTGAAGTACTGCGCCGGGAGCTTTGGGGTAAGCACGCAGACCAACATACTGGCCTTGCCATCTTGCATCTTAGAGCGAGACGAGACGCGAAAGTAGAAAAGACCAGAAAGAACTCCTCAGAGCTGCAGATAAAACATTAAATGTAGCAGAAGGAAGTGTTATTTCCACTGGTGAGAGATAGGGATGGCTTCAGGGGACAGGGAACCCTGGGGGTAGCTTTGGTGACAGGAACAGTGCAATGACCTTCAACAGGTTGTTGAAAGCTTGGGAGGGAGGTCAAAGCTTAAGCGACAGATTTCAGGGCTCCTGGATTACGCAAGTGCCGAATCGGTGAGGTTACCCGAGAGCTTTGCAGGGGAGAAGGTGGCTCAAGACAGAGCCTTGCGCTGGGAAATGGTGAGCAGCAGCTATAGAGAGAGGCAAGGAATTAGGACAGCGGTTGGCCAGAGAAGAGAGACAGGGTAAGGGTTTCAAGGAGAGGGAGACATTGGGGAGGGTTATTGTCAACTTTGAGAGGACAGTTTCACGAGGGCCACTGGGTCCTGGAGTACAGGGGTCACCTTGAGATGAGCTGGTCGAAGTGGAGGCAGTGAGCAGGACCGTTGTGCGAGGCACATAGCCGGGCCCGTGAGCAGGGGGCACGAGGGTACCAAAGTCATAGAAGAAAGAAGAGTTGTCCGAGCTTAGGAGAGGAGACGAGGTAGGGATCTGGGTTTATGCAGTTTGGGGCACCCTTCTTTAAGAAAAAATAATATAAAATGAGGACTCCAAAACTGCCTGTGCTCCTCCCTTGCAAGTGAGACCCTCAGAAACTTGAACTTGATTTGCTTCAAGGCAAATCCTCCACTAGCAGGAAAACATCTCTACGACACTAGTAAGAAGATGAAGAGGCAGGACATACTGATGTGAGGAGGGATGGAAGAGCCACTCAAACCTCAGGGCCTCTCCTTTTCTCAGAGTTACACACACATGTGTGCTGGTAAATATTTAATAATCGGTGATCTGGGGGGTGTGGGTGGGAAGGAGGCTCCAATTTGTCATATTTGCTCATTTCTGTGGTGGGAATATTCTCCACCTGGCATATTTCACCTGGAGTTAGGAAGAGACACACAGTCAGCTCTCCAAAGATTCCAGGGGAAAGGCTGGGAGGCAGCAAGGCCCTCAGAGAATCCACCTCCCCATAGGAGAGGCCAAGGCAGGCCTCAGACCTCAAATTGCAAGAGGCCTCAAGCATTTGCTTCTCTTCCTACAGACCCTGCAGGAGATCTTCCAGACTGAGATGACCATAGAATCCATCAAGAAGGCCATCAAGGACAAGTCGGCCTTCCTGAAGGTGGCTCAGACCAGACTGGACGAGCGCACGAGGAGACCCAACATAGAGCTCTGCCGGGACATGGCTCAGCTACGGTGAGGCGGGAGTGGGCCCTGGGCAGGAGGGGCAAGCTCGGGGCACTCCTCGGGGCCACCCACCAGCCCCATGGTGGTTCCATGCTCTTCATGAAGGCGCTTCTTTCTGCTTTCACACCAGTCATGTGGAAGAACCCAGTAACGGTCATTGTGTAGGAGCCTTCTTCGGAAGGGTTAATAATTATTAATAATGGGTGCGGAGTTCTGGTTGGGGAGGATGGGTAAGTTCCGGAGATGGATGGTGGTGGTAGGCGCACAACACTTTGAAGGTATTTAATGTCACCGAACTGTACACTTAAAAACAGTTGAGATGGTAAATTTTTGTGTTATGTACGTTTTACCACAATTAAAAAAAAAAGGAGATGATATCAATACTAGATAAAAAGAAAAAAAGTGATAATAAACATGAAGCCTCATTTAGTGGGGCCAATGTGGCCTCCGGGTTCCTCTACACTTCCCTGGGGTCTGGAGTTTCCAGAATATCTCTTACAAGCAGCAGAGTGCATTGCTTGCTGTGTGGTTTTCAACGCCTGGGACTCAGTCTCAGAAAAGGAATTCATGGTACCAATTCCAATGACCCCTTTCTATTTGTTTGCGCCCATTTGTTCTCATTGGCCTTTTTTGGGCATTTAATATCTACTCTCCCCATTAAGACCATCCTCATGGTCCCCTAGTTTGGAAACCGAAAACAGCTGGGCTTCGTCAAGCACATCCCCCATACACAAGGCCGGAGCAAGACTCTCATGCCGCCATTTATCCTCCCAACACTAGGCGTCTTTTATTATGATGATGATTTAAACTTTGAACATTCCTTTTAGGATGGGCTCATCAGGAACTGGGCAAAGCTTTTTCCCCCTCTGACGTTCTGGCTTCATTTCCAATCTCCCAATACCTGCCAGCTCGCGTTTTCTTTCTGGATTTCTCCATGGCTTTTCTTAGGTCATGAAATGCTCTCTGCAGAAGCAAATCAAATTTATAGCAATGGGAGGGACAGAGGGGCCGCACTTGAACTCCAGATTCCTTTCTGGTGCCGTGGGGAGAGATGCTACTAGTCTCGTCTCCTACCTGGTTCCATGATGGGATTTCCTTATCATCACAAAGGATTGATCCCAGGGATAAAACGGCTTTGAGCCCTGCCAAGGAAGCAAGTGTGGATTTCTTGGAGGGTAAGGGAGATGGTCGTGAGGCCAACAATGATGAAGACAAGAAAGATGGTGAAATGGCAGGAGTAGAGTAGGTGGTTCTGTATGGACCTCATTTTGTGCTGAGCCCCGTCCTCAGCCCCTTACGCTACCTCATTCGTTATCTGCATTTCACAAATAAGGAAACGGAGGCAGAAGCGGGTTGCATGATATGGTAAGTAGAGGCACAGTTTGAGTCCTTGCCTGCTTCAATGCAGAGCCCTATTCAACCAAACCAACTGCTCGCTCCTGCTTCCCCCATCTTTCACATGTATGGTCCTTTTATCATCTGTCCATTGTGCACCCGATCCCATCCGACTTCCTCAACGCCCTCATGGAGCGAGTCAGCAAAGCAGGTACTCTATCCCCATTTCTCTCTCAAAGAGGATGAAACTGAGGGTCACAGAGGAGAGCTTTACAGCAAAACGCCCTACCCGTACCCGTGCATGTTGTCTGTGTTGGATGCTAAGAAGCGTTCTTGAGCGTATATGCCAATGGATTAGCCGCCATTCTCCTGGTAGACCTGTTGTCTGGGCCATAGCCACATGCGTGTGCACCCAGGCTGGCTACATGTTTCCCCAAGTGGGTTTCAGAGAACCCCTCTTCCTACACAGCCCGTTCATTGCTTAGGATTAGCTGTCCATGTGCTTCAGGAGAGCGTGGCAGTGAGTACCCGGTCATCTGGCCGGTTATGGTTAGATCGCCAATTGTGGCTTTCTGCAAATCTTATTAGGGGAAGCGGAGCGAAGTTTCATTCTCTGAAAGTTTCTGAGGACTCACCAGAAGTAGAGACAGAAATCTATCAATTGTTCAGCCTGGCATCGGACAAGCCGGGGTCTGCTCTTTAAAAGGGTTTTCAGTAGTGGTCTAATTTGATGTTTGAGTTACCAGACAATGAGGCATTGAAGGCCGATGCATGGAAACTGAATGATTTTTACTTTTTCCCCCCTTCAGAGCTACGCGGAATTTACTTTCCCTTTGCTTCCCCTAGAATCCATACTTTGTCCATTTCCTCTGCTCCTTTATTGACTTTAGGACAAAACCCCCTTTCGTTTCCATAAGGATTTCTCGTTCAAGTATCATTGCTAAAAAGACCACAGACTCAGGGGAGCGAGGACAGAGAAAAACGGCGGTTTTCATTTCGAGACTTTTATTTTCATTTACAGTGTTCCGATCGGGTTCTTTCAAAAGTAATTCTAAACATTTTTGGCTCTTTGGTGGCAGGCCAGACCAGGTTCTGCTTTGCTTCAATAATCTTGGTACATTTAGAAAAACAAAACAAAACAAAACAAAATGACGGTAGCTTTATTGGTATTTGAATGCAAAATGATTTTTCAGTTCTGTAATTTCCCCCCGAAACGAGCGGTTTCAGCAGAACGGGGTTCTCGGTGATCTGCCAAGAACAAGGAAGCCGGGGCAGAGGGGTGGCCTTGAAAGAAGGGTGAGAATGTGTTTCGATGAGCACAAGGGGAGGGAAGTCCAGGACCTCCCAGCCCTATTGACGCAGCAGCAGGAAGCAAGGGTACTAGCTGCCTGCATTTTCTGGATCTTGAATTCCCTTTCCAAAATAAATAAATAAATAAATAAGTAAAAAATAAAAAATTAATCATTGATCTTTCAACATCTGTATTTTCAAAAGTTCCCTCCTGGTTAAATTTCCCACTAGAGTAGCGTTTGTCGGCTAGGAGTAAGGACCCATAGATCATCGTGCTCTGTTTCCTGCCTCTGGGTTCGGGGTTCCTTTTGAAACCCTCAGACCAGCAAAGGGGAAGGTGAGAGGCAGGCCAGTAGGATTATACCCACCCCCACCCCACTCTGCAACCCCCCTCCTCCCCCTCCCACCGTCAATCCCATCCCCTGTACCATTGCCACAAGCTCCCCAAATAACCTGTTTCTTGGCTAGTGGTTTTTTATACCCTGGGGTCTTCCAAGAGATTTTCTTTTTAATCCACCTGGAAGGAAGCAACAACTGCAACGGGCTTTGAGATCGGTTCTCCAATTTTGTGTTTGCCAATCCGAGACCAAAGGCAACTTCGGGTGCTTAGGTTTCAGTTCCTTCCTCCGCCCCATTCCAAGTCTTTGCTTTCTTCACAGTGCAGGTTCTAAGACCAGAGAAGTGCCTTGTTCCTTCTGTGAGCCTTTTGTGAGAACCCCCTTCTCTGCCCTCTTGTCTCCCCTCCACTCAGCCTAAGCATCGGCTTGTGATTTGGGGCATCTCCATAAAAATGTGCCATTTGCCCTTTAGGAAGAAGAGAGCGTGGAGGGTTTTGGGTAGAAAAATTGTTGCTTTGGTGTCATCTTACTATTCCGTGAGAGCCCACTTGGTGCGGGCACTACATGGGCCCCTGTGGTGGGGGATGCCCGATTTTGCAAATCGAAACCCGGGATGGCCGGTAAAATTTGAGTTTTAGGTAAACAGCGAATGGTTTTCAGTATAGATATATCGCAAATATTCAGAGAGACGCAAAGTAGAATGGTGATTGCCAGGGGCTCAGGGAGATGGGGCTTTAGTGTTTCATGAGGACTGAGTTTCAGCTTTGCAAGATAAGGAGTTTTGTGGATGGATGGTGGTGATGGATGCAGGACAGTGTGAGTGTAGGGAAGGCCACTGGGAAAAGTGTTTAAGACGGTAAATTCTCTGTTGTGTGTCTTTGATCACAATTAAAAAAATACACGAAAACAATTGCACATGTATCTGAAATTCAAATTTAACTGGGCATCCTGGGTATTAACCTGGCCACCTGACACGGTGGGGATTACAAATAGAAATGATCTTACCCAAGGAGGGTCCTGGATGCTGAGGCCAACATGCCCGGTCTCTGCTTCTGCCCTTGGCTTGCAGGGAGCTGAGACGGTAGGGGCAGGAAATGGGACCCGGTTCCTTATTACAGCCAGTGAGACTCCTTATTTCCTTCTTAGTTTCCTGGATAACTGTGCGAAGCTTATAAACACATGTGGGCCGCGTGCCTGTGGAGAGGGCAACCCATGGGTCCCCCGGCTCAGTTTCCTTGTCTGCGAAACAAGGAAGCGGGGCTTGATGACCTCTCACATTTATTTTCCAGCTGCAGAGTTCTGTGAAGCCTGGGTTTAATAATGATTTTAACATGGCCTGGATATTTTTCTATGATGGCAAAATCCCTTTCTATCCCTAGGGACGCACTTATCTTTATGTGGTCATCGTTGCTGTTCTCTTTACATTACTTTAGGTTTCATTTTTTTATTTTTATTTTTTTTTAAGTAGGCTCCACACCCAACATGGGCCTTGAACTCATCACCCTGAGATTGAGAGTCCCGTGCTCTGCTGAATGAGCTGGCCAGGTGCCCCTGTATTACTGTATATTTTAATTAATTCCATGCACCTCCAGTCTGATGATTAATGAATTCCCAAATAAAGAAAAACTTAACATTGAGTCAATCCGATAGTTACAATTTGATAAATTTGGAGTTGTGTTTTCAGCTGAGTAGAGTTAGGCAGGGGAGCAGCATGGTAATTAAAAGCAGCCGATGGGTAGTTCCATGCTAAACTCTAAATTCCTTATACCTCAGTTTTGTCATCTGTAAAATGGGGATAATCATAGTATCTAGTTCATGGTGTTGTTATGAGGATTAAATTGTCTGATCATGTAAAGTACTTAGGATAGTATAGACGTATATTTATATATATACTACATGTATAATGCATAAATATATATTAAAGTAGTTAATAAGTGTGTTGCTATTATTACTATTATTATTATTATTGTCTTTTTATAAACTGTTCCCTAATTTTTTTCTTAAGTGACCACATGGTCATCTTGCCACTATAGATATATATATATTTAAAGATTTTATTTATTTATTTGACAGAGAGGAGAGAGATCACAAGTAGGCAGAGAGGCAGGCAGAGAGAGAGGGGGAAGCAGGCTCCCTGCTGAGCAGAGAGCCCGATGCGGGGCTCGATCCCAGGACCCTGAGATCATGACCTGAGCCAAAGGCAGAGGCTTTAACCCACTGAGCCACCCAGACGCCCCTCTCCAAAATATATTTGGTCAGATCAGTGGGTAAAGGAGATCCTGCTTAATTGCTCCCTAGGAGGGTAAAGACTTTCTAAATATAAACACAATGGAAGAAATCACAAAGAAAAAGAAAGACTTGGCTTACTGTGAAAGACTGAAATCTTACATATTATAAAAACATCATAACCAAAATTAAAAAGACAAAAAACAAATCAGGGAAAACATCTGCCAGAAGCAAAACAGACCAAAAAAAAAAATAAAAATAAAAATCAATATGCCTAATTTGGAAAGAGCTGTTTGCAAATGAGTCAGGTAAATAGTCATAACTCAGTAGAAAGGGAGCAAAGGAGAGAAGCAGTTCACAGAAGAAATGAAGCAAGCAATGAGATCAACAGACACTTAGGGAAGGTTTGCTAATAATCAGAGAAATGAAAATTGAAACAATATCGACTAATTTAATTTGAAGAGATGCTATACGTTTTTTCATGGGATGCATTTTTTCTTTTGTCTTGATGAAAAATGTGCTTTTTTTTTTTTAAATCATCACAAGGTAATTAGAACTACAACCCATTACACCATTTATAGAGCTGATTTCAAACCTTATCCATTTCTATTACATTTTCGACAATTACAAATATATTTAGTCTGGGAACTTGAGGCATTGCCTTAGGACGTGGCTGGGGGGCAGGGGCATTAAAATTTCAGGAATGCCCCATTAACTAACCCCTCCCGCTGCCATTGTGCTGAACTCTAGCCACCGAGTAAACTTGGGTGTCCTCTTCTTCCTAACAATGAAAACAATTTCAATGATAAAAAAAATGTAAGGAAGTCCAGCTAAGTTTTGATTTTTCCCATTTTCACTATTTAAAAAAAAAGTCACGTTTACAAATTTTCTCTTTTTTAAAAAATATAATCTAATGTGTGTGTGTGTGTGTGTGTGTGTGTGTGTGTGTGTGTGTTTATGAAAACTTGGTGGTAAATTTGATGGTGTCCCTAAAATATGCTTAGTTTGCCTTCCGGATTCTGGGCGCTGTTATTGGGAGTGGCGCTGGCCTGATTCTAGCACCCCAAGGAAGGCCATGTATTGCTTCCTCTGCACGTTTGTTCTGACACTGGGATGACCCCTGTGCCGCTGGGGGCTTGCCGTGCATGCGCTCAGCCCAGTAGCGCCTTCCGCTAGGAATTGAGTAACCCTGCACGCCCTTAATTCAGCCCATAACCAGCCTCCGGAGTGTGACTTCCGCTAACCTAACCTGGTGCTTCTTTCCTCACGCAGCCTTGTTAACGAGGTGTACGAGGTGGACGACACCATCCAGACCTTGCAGCAGCGTCTGAGGGACGCGGAGGACACCCTGCAATCGCTGGTGCACACCAAGGCCACCCTGGAGCATGACCTGGCGGTCAAAGCCAACTCCCTGTACATTGACCAGGAAAAATGCATGAGCATGCGCAAGACCTTCCCCAACACCCTCCGGCTGGTGGGCTTCTGTTAGGGGGCCCCCGCCGGGAAAGTGGAACCACAGCCCTGTCGCAGCTAATTTAAACGGAGTGCGAATATAGTCATTTATTAAAGGATCGTGTTGATAGAAATGTACCAGCGTCCTGTCTCGGAGAGTCTTTTTTTTTTTTTTAAGACAATGATTTTTTTTTTTTTTAAGATTTTATTTACTTATTTGACACAGAGAGAGAGATCACAAGTAGGCAGAGAGGCAGGCAGAGAGAGAGGGGGAAGCAGGCTCCCTGCTGAGCAGAGAGCCCGATGCGGGGCTCGATCCCAGGACCCTGAGATCCTAACCTGAGCTGAAGGCAGAGGCTTTAACCCACTGAGCCACCCAGGCGTCCCGTGTCTTGGAGAGTCTTTTGTTTATGTCCAAACCTTCATTTTCTACTATGTACTAGGCTTCTGAGCTGTGGGAAGGTTATAAAGAAATGTAATCAATCCAATAGGGAAGGTAAAAAAAAAAAAAAAGGTTATTTGTATTATTCTTGTGGTCGCCTGTGTAATATGAATGGGCTGGAAAGGAGAAATGTATTTCCTCTAGGCTGCGAGGGGCAGGCATCACAAATAGGGTGGATTTTCAGCACTGCCAGGAAGGAAACCCAGAGGAAAGGAGAAAGGCCCTTGGGTATGTGGTGGTTGGGGTAGTCTGAGGAAACACAAGGGTGGAAAAACACACAGTGTATTTGGAACAATAGACCGGGTTGACTGTGATTCATGATGCCAGGTGTATAATGTGGGGAGGTCTTTATCTCCAGGTCAAGGAGTTGAGGGGAGCTCACAGACATCTCCGAGCAGGGAAGTGGGCTCATGAAATTGCGATTGAGCAACGATATTAGAGTGATAGCAGTAGAAACAAAGAAAGGAGAAAGGCAAAACATATTCTAACCAATCAACGGGACTTGGTAACTCTTTCCGTGGGAACTGAGTGCAAAGGGATCCGGGATGACAGAGGGTTGGGGTTGCAAAATGGGGCATTGCTTAAATTCAAGGAGGTCCTGTGATATCTCAGGGGTTATTGTTTAAAATAACTTTTTCTTTGTTATAAGTGAAAAACATTTGCATGACATATTTTGAAATGGAGAACACACACACACACACCAACTCCTAAGACGCACACGTTCTCACAACACCCAGAAATGACCACTGAGGTTTGTCAACATTTTCTTTTCTGTGCTCTCAATCCCTTCGCTTTGACTCTACGTGTATGTAAATTTTATCTACACATGTGGGTAATAGGTAATGTTTATGGTTATTTACATGTATAAATATGTCACTGGCTGTTTATCCGCAGCATCATTTTTGAAAAGCTTTCCTTTCTACTTCCAAAAACCAATATGTATGGCTTGTGGGAACTTGAGGAAATACAGACAGCAAAAAAAGAAAATAAATGTCTCCTATATTTCTACACTAACTAGATATTTTTATATATACATATATATTTTTAAAGATTTTATTTATTCATTTGACAGAGAGAGCACAAGTAGGCAGAGAGAGGGGGTGAAGCAGGCTCCTTGCTGAGCAGAGAGCCCGATGTGGGGCTCGATCCCAGGACCCCGGGATCATGACCTGATGGCAGGCGGACGCTTAACGACTGAGCCACCCAGGCGCCCCCATATACATAGATTTTTATTATTTCTGTGCTTACACACTGGTGTTCCTCTCAAAATCAGAATCATTCCGAATAAAGTAGTTAGCACTTATAAAATACCTACTATGTGTCCGATGTCTTTCTCTGTACCTCATTCACCTCAAC
>CM052891.1:44758205-44807472 GCA_028534135.1 Potos flavus
GGATCGGGTTCTCCAGAAGCTGACACTGAGATGGGGATTTGTGAGCAGGTGAGTAGATCTCCCCCATAGCAGACTGGGGATGGGGACGGATGGGGAAGCAGGGCAGTTGAGAGAAGCCAAGCAGAGGTACCACCATCTTGGGCAACATCCTATGGAGAATAGCTTTATCCTCACCCTATAGAATACCGGAGGGTAAGATGAACCTCAGAGTCGCCCCAACCCAAAGCAAGGGATCTGTGTTTTCATTCTCCTTAATCTGCCAGTCTGGTTAATGGCCAAGATGGGGAGGGGAGGCAGGTATGTGAGCTCTCAGACAGGTAGAAAGTTCCAGAAGCCCAAAGGCAGTCCTTCAAAGAGCCTGAAGGTCCTGGCCTTTGGAAACACAATGATGGAGGCAGGTTGAGGAGCAGGTGCACAGTGATAAGACAGGATTTGATGGTATTTCGGCGGAGCACCGACCTTGTCCACTTTCGGCATAAAAAAGATTTCTGGGGGAAAACGTTCTAAAATGGCACCATCGATCAGTGGAAAAGACTTACTTTGTTGGGGGCTCGTGTAGAAGTAGTGATTGTAGTTCTTTACAGGCAGATGCTAAGTGGGTGACTCTGGGCATCTCGTTTAATTTCTCCAAGCCTCAGTTAGCTTGGGACTACGGATGCTGTGAAAAACACAGAAATCATATGTCAGCCACTTAAGGCCTGGTGCATTTTGGTGCTCACTAAGTGTCCTCAGCATCCTCCCTCTGCATGCTCCTGGTACCCCTACCCAATGCTGCAAGACCCTCCCCCAGGAAGATGCTCCAAAGGATACTCCTTAATGCACTCTAGATTTTTTTTCTGGGATTTATTTATACTCCTGCTGTCTGCCGATGAAGAAAGTGGGGGCTCCATCGAGGAGAATGGATGCTGAGAGTCGGGGTGCATCATCTCACTGGCCGGGGGCCGTTCCCGCAGCCCCTGGGGCAGACTCTGCCCAGCAGCCCCCGCACTGGCATTCAGGGTAGGGCTGGCAACGCAGATTGGCATCGCCGTCAAGACCACGACTCGCCGATGGTCACAGAACAATGTCCTTAGGACATCTGGATCTTCTGGCCAGCGAGATGCTAAAGGTTGAGAGTTATTATTTTATTATTCAGAGCCTCTCCCAAGGAAGGGTTCTGTTCTTTACAGAAGTTGGCCGGTTATTTGACTTTCCATAGGATTTGTACTGGGGACTGAAGAAATGCTATCTGGCTTCGTGTCCAAAGAAAAACTGTAATAGTTAAGCTCCTGCCACAAATGAGAGTTCAGGGCTCTGGGCCAGGGGCTGTGTGTACTGTAGGGCTAGCCTCGGCCCTCTTTGCAGGAAGTTTGACTAAAGCGTGGTCCACACACGGCACCGGACCCATCTCACAGACGATACAGGGCGGCGGTGAGGTCGATACAGAAATTGAGAGTAAGAATTTAGAAACTTCCAGAGCAATTTCATGTTGCATGGCATCCAAATACACAACCAGCGGGTGTGTCCACCTTGCACGTCCGTCTGGTGGGGTCTTGCAGCTGACTGTAATGGATCAGAAATAAAGGAGAAACAAGCATGGTGCTTTGCTACTGTTAGTTTGAGCAGTCCTGCTCAACTCTGGGTCTCGGAGCATCCCACAAATCCACAGGGCTCTTTACAGACCCTTAGCATCTCCAGAGAACCTGAAGATCCTCGGAAAATGCCAGAGAGCTTCCAGAGAGGCCAAGCGATTCCCACAGAGTCCCGGGAATCTCTTCAATCTCCCTGATCTTACCACTTTCCTCCCTTAGAGAATCCGCTGAGCCAAGTGCGAGGTCAGTTTTCCAGGCCCCAGAGCCCCAAGAGGGAGTGCAAGTCAATTGCCTCTGTCCTGCTGGCACGGGGTCCTGCCCTTAATGTATTTGGCACCTAACCCCAGTTCTAGGATTGTTAATGTATCAGCTAGCCTTTTATGTGTAACAAAGCGCCCCAAGACTTAGTGGTTTGAAACACCAAATCATTAGTTTTTAGCAATGAGTGCTGGCTGGGGTTTGTGTGGCATCCCTCACGGTCTGAGCCAGACTCAGCTGCCCTCCACGCCCCCACCTCCAACCCCAGGCGGCCTCACATTTCCAGGGTCTTCGCCGGGATGGCTGGGATGGCTGGTCTCTCAAGATGCAGCAAGATTCCCTGGGCTTGTTCAGACGACGGAGGAATCGTCCCCAGCAGGAAGAGGGCAAACCCCCACGAGCAAGCACTCTTGAAGCTTCTGCTTCTGCGGAGAATGTCCCGTTGGCCCAACCAGGTCACCTGGCCAGGTCCAGATGCAAAGAGTGGAGGAACAGGCTGCACGCTTTGATGGAGAAAATAGAAAAGCTTTGCAAAGAGGCACGTCTAGGGGGATGGGAATCGTGGAGAACGGAAGAGGCCAAGGAACGTCGTTTTCTTCTGGTCTATGGTAGTTGCTCAGTAAGTCCCTGTTGAATGAATATGGTAGCAAGGAACCATCGTTTCCCTTCCCTTCACGTAGCTGAGGTTAAGATGTTCAAAATACGCTTCGCCCAGAGTCTGGTTCTGCCCGGGGATGGCCTTGGATGCCAAGAACACTGAGTCATCCTCTGTTTACTCTCTCCTCATGGAAGAACCCAGCAAAGTCGAATGACCTTAGTGAGAGGAGCGGTATGGCTTTTGTTTCCTCTACAGAAGCAGCTGCTGGTGGGGACTGCGAGCTGGTGCTTTAGTTGTGCGGTTGTTAAGACCACACCAGCTGTTTTGAGCCCTACCAGGTAGGCAGACATAGCCCTGCGGATAAGGACCGGCTGCCGAAATTGCTGGATAAACAACGCGTCACCAGTCAGCCGAGTGGGAGTCCACCTGATGGCGCGTTGTCTGGGTGCAGGGCTCTCGTGGGCTGCCACCCGATGACCGCAGGGCTGTTCTTCTTCCACAGCTACACAGTGGAAGTGTTCACGCCTTCAGCCTCCTGATAGGCATTCTCCCCCAGCTTGAGAATGAGAAGGGTCTTCCCGTTGGCAGCCCACCGCTGGCGATCCGCATCAACTCCTCGCACCCTGGCCTCTCTGGAAAAAGAACAAAGCCATAAAGTTGGGTATTTGAGGAAGCTGGAATGGCCTGTGTGGTGATACCCCTGGGACGCTTCTCCTCCTCCGGAGGATTTTCTGCCCTTCTGCGCGTGCGTGAATCCTGGGGCCATCGCTGCGTTTCTGTGTGCTGCCTTGGGGATTCTTCTGGGTCTCACGTCTCTCCATGTTTATGTGGGGGTTCATTTGAGGGACTCTGGGATGGGTCTAGGGGGAAAAGATATGATAGTAGAGGGAGTGACAGGTAACAGATTTTATTAGGTGGTGCTGGGTAAGGAGACTACCCACTGGCTATGGTGGGTGGGCACAGAGGCTACCACTGAAAAGGAAGAGGGAGATGGAAATCCCAGAAGACAGGATTCCAAAAGGGGGCTTACGTGTGTAGGTGATATTGCCCATCACCGTGGTGGGGAGCCTCTGGGTTGGAACTCTGAAGGGCCATAGCTGCTTGGCCTCTATGTCATCATCAATGGCCTAAAGATATGCAGTGAGGTTCCACGGGCTATGCAAAGCAGACAGGTTCCAAATGGATAGGAATCTGCTTATTTGGGCAATTTTTAAAACAAGCGGATGGGTAAAAACTTGACTTAGACACCAGCAAGCTTTTGAGCTCGTGGATCTCAGTCTGTAGTGAGAAATACACAACCTAGGGACCAATACACAGAGGCCACCTTTGGGTCACTCATATAACACCATAGCTGGTTTCTGCGGTGTTCTTCCAAAGACCACAACGAGGCCACCCCCTGAGTTGAAACACTGTGGTGTCTCCAAAAGGAGAAAAAACACATGACGAGGGAGGGGCTGAGTGGCCACTGGGAGTGACATGGCGAGGCGTGACCTCAGAAGACATCTGCTCAATTCCTTACTCAGGATCATGGGGACAAAGCTCTCGGTTGACCTCCATGGATGTTTTCTCTTACCTGCTTGGGGGACGTTAGCTGGCCTGGAGTCCCTAGCTGAAGCCTCCTGTCTTCAAATCTCTTTCTTCATTTCCAGAAATATCTATAGTCAGTTTGAAGGAATGCCATTTTTTCTATTTGGGAAAGACTAAAACATCAGAACTGGAGAGGACATGAAGCCCAGTGATTCAATGAAAGTGTTTCCAGGAGTGAATTGCATAGAACCTATGTCTTGGAGAGAATCTAGGAACAAAAATTCAACAGTCCAATGAATTTAAAAAATGCTTCATAATCCAAGGGTTCTCAAGACTGAGTTGTACATTCAGTGATCCAAGGAGTGGGGCACAAGACTATATCAAGTAGACCACCCACTGGGAAGCCTCTTGAAAATACCTTCTTTGGAAGGTCTCCCAATGGTTGAGGTCTTGCAATGGTTGAGGAGGTCACAAGGTAGTGAGATTCAGATAGTAATAGTATTTTGATTGCATTGTGGTTGCATACCATACTGGATGGGTGAGGCATGAGAAGGAGAGAGAGAGAGAGAGAGAGAGAGAGAGAGAGAGAGAGAGAGAGAGAGAGAGAAGACAGTGTGGTTGGAGATAGAGCATCGACAACAGGGCTTTGCCCCTTGGTCAATGGACCGTAACTGGTCAGTGCACTTTTACTCATCTGAACTACATCTGACCATATTTTTGCCGTGACTCATAGGGATTCTCAGATTCAAAGTCACGTACCTAGACCAACAGACCGTTGGCTCATTCATGGTCCCTCAAGATCCATAAGGGTCCAGGATACTTCCTTTTTTTTCTTTGAGTCTCCTGATGTAGTTAAATGAGTTCATAATAAGGTTATGAAACTCATGGTCCATAGAAATGCTTACATTATAATATCAACATTGTAAGATGCACGACTGAATTTGATACTGTCGTACTACCTCTGGGTCTGGATGTGTCACTCCATTTGGAGACAGCACAAGAGATGAAGCAAGGCCTGGCTTGTGGCTCTCCTGAACCCTCCCCTGGGGTAGGCCCAGGGCCCATTTCCTCTACTTCAGCCAGAAATTCACAGATTCAGCTGATGGAGGCACAAGACTAAGACGGGTGATTATTAGTCACGATTGGCCCTGGGGTAAGTTCAGTTCCACGCAAATGTATTCTTCCCACTTGATGTTGAACTTGGAAGCACAGTGTTGCTCTGCATTCTCAAACTTTGAGGGCGTTCAGATTTTGCTTTCATTGTGTCTCCATTTGTTGGAGTCTAGGGGTTGGGAATGCAGGGTCTTTTTTTTTTTTAAGAATTCTTTTTTTTTTTTTTAAAGATCTTATTTATTTATTTGACACAGAGAGAGAGAGAGAGAGAGATCACAAGTAGGCAGAGAGGCAGGCAGAGGGAGAGAGGGAAGCAAGGTCCCTGCTAAGCAGAGAACCCGATGCAGGGCTCGATCCCAGGACCCTGAGATCATGACCTGAGCCAAAGGCAGAGGCTTAACCCACTGAGCCACCCAGGTGCCCTTCCAATGTTATTTTTAATATCTACATGATATCTCATCTTACGACTGCACCAAATTTCTCCAGTCATTTCCCCATGACTTGAGATTTAGGCTGTTCACATTTTCCTTCATGGTAAAAAGGGTTCTAACTTCCAAATCATTGCATATCCATCACTCCTGTGAGATACACTTCTAGAATTTTAATTTCCAGATCCAAATTCTAACGTAATTGTCACAGGAGACCCGGGTTTACCACTGAAATCCCCTGGATCGCTATTCCCTGGTCTTTAACAAGAAAGAGTAAACATGTTTGAAGCTTTGCCCGCTCCTGCCTTGAACCCCTCAAAGGGATCTGGCCTTTGTCCGTGAACTCCCCTGGCTTGAGCCGAGGTTTTATACTTGATAAGTGGTTCAGGGACTCGGAGATGAAGAAAACATCTGCGTTCAAGTTCATTTGTAGTGCAACCGCTGTCCCTCCAGCTCAGAGGCACTTGTGGGACAATGCACCGCGAGGACAATGATGCATCCTGGGGCTTGTTCACTCAGATTGTCTTCTGGAATGGTTGGTGCAAACCTCGTTTTTCTTGCAGGAGATTAACGCGCCCATGGCTCAGCGTGGCCTCGTCTAACCAAATCAAGCATTCCCTTGGCTTATAGTGACTCTCCTAACCACCTCCCTCAAAAAGGACAACCTCCCACTTGCAGCCCGGGCTGCCTTCCTTGGCACTATTGTTCCTGGTCTGCGGGGCTCAGAAAATCTGTCCATTCCCGCCTATCCCAGTCCCTTCCGTGTGGCCAGATTGATCCCCTTCCCCACCTCCATGGGCCTCACCCTGGCCTGGAGCAGAAAATGTCCCTGAGGAGTTCAGAGTCTTAGAAAAGTTTCATCGTTTTTCCATCTCAAGCGCACGTCAGTTTCGGACCCTCTCCTGCTTAAATTGCTCCCAGATCCCTCGTCCGCTAGCTCACGAGATGTCAGAAAAGCCCACTTTCTCGCCCTCCGCTTGCATCTATGGAATCTGGCTTTCCTAAGCAACAGGCTTTCGGAAACAAAGAATTCTTTGTACTTTGTATCGTTCCAAGGGCACAGCATAATGGCTCTGTGCTCTCTCGCTCCCGCAGGTGAAGGAGCTTAAAGATGAAATGTGTCCCAAGATAAAACCGTGAATTTTAAAGACAGTAATTGACAGAACGGGCTCTGTGCCAACTTGAGTGTGTGTGTGTGTGTCTTCCGGCTGTTTTCTACCTGCTTCTGCTGGTCACAGAGAACATCTTCCAGGGGCTTGGATTTGCCATGGTTCCAAACACGCATATTTACAGGGATCTGCTCAGGGAAGTCAAGCTGGCCCCTTCCATTCCTTCTCTTCTCCCTTCTCCTCCTCTTTCCTCTCTTTCTCTTTGTCCTCCCTCTTTCCTTTCCCTCCTTCCCCTCTGCCTTCTTTTCCCCCTGTGCTTGAACTTTTAATACTAAGCTGCTCAGAAGAGTCAGAGGAGTGTAGATGAGGCAATAACCTCCCTTTTGAGGAACTTCCAGACCAGATGTGTGCAGGTCCCGCCAAGAACGCCCACACAGGCTGCTGACTGCAACGAGACAGGAAAGGGTTCATTTATGGTGTAAACACCTCCCCAGATAGTGACCCAGTTCCTGGAGACACCGAAGCTCTGACGACAACTTCATCCACGGGACAAATGCCCAATTAAGACTCACCTCTGTTTTTTTTTTTTTCCCCCTTGGGGAGTCCGCATGATGGAAAAATCACAGGTTTGGAAATCAGAGGAACTGGTTTTGGGGCCCAGCCCTGGCACGTACTGGCCGGTGGCTAGAAGAAACATGGCAAATTCTCCAAGCCCCGCCTTCTTCACATAGAACATGGTCAAAACTGCTCCCCCCCGGGGAGTAAGCCACTACGGGCGGCAGCATTTGCGCAACTCGAAATGCAGAAAAAAAGGGACTGCGTCCCACTTCCAGCACCTGCTTAGATCCCAGTCCCCGTAATGACGCCCGTGATGGTCTTATCAAATCGAACCGTCGGCTGCGGGATGCAGGGTTCCACGGGTGTGCGACACGGAGGCCTTGCCGACAGAAGCAGGCAGGACACCTCCGAGGGGGAGCTCATCGGGCTGGTGCAAGTGGTAGAGGTGCTGGGATGTTTTCCTGCTTTTTTAATGGAAAAAAGAAATGCGGCTATAGAACTAGATAAATAGGCTGTATCAGTATCTTTGGTGGAAAAAGGAAATTGGGCTGTAAGATGTGTGTGGCAGCATCATGATAAAGGATAGATGTTCTGTGAAAGCCGAAGTTAGGGTACAAGATAATATGGGGTACAAAGCATGAGCTCTGAGCTCTTCGCATCTGGCCTTTGCCGGTTTTTCGTGGGGTGGGGTGTCCTGAGAAAGCCACTCAGTGTCTTGTTCTGTGACTCAGTTTCCCCTCAGATGGAAAAGGAGGATCGGGGTGCCTATTCATAAGGTTGTTATAAAGAGAGATGTCCGAGTGGCTCAGTTGGTTAAGCGTCTGCGTTCAGCCCAGGTCATGATCCCGGGGTCCTAGGATCGAGCCCCACATCGGGCTCCCAGTCTGCCCAACTCTCACGATCCCTATTTATAAAATGGGCAGAAATAATAAGAGAAGTAAAATATGACTTGGCCAATATGCTATTCATTATTATGGCAGGTGACCCCAGGGGATAGTCTTCGCGGCCCTGAGGACGCTCTGCCCAACACAGATGGACGGGGGTTTCTTTTGGCCGAGGATGGTTTCTAGAACAGGGAAGGGAGAGGTCCAGGAGGAGACAGAGAGCGTGGCCCAGGCGTGTAGGGACAAGTGGTTGGTGCCCGATGGCTGGGCTGCTGGGGGAACACAGTGCGTACTAGCTCTGGTGCCTCGATGCCCCAAGAAGCTCCTCAAACAGGTCTCAGCCAGAGCCAGCCAGTTTTCAGGGCTTGGTTGCAGGCGATGGGGGGGGGGGGGGATCGAAGGAGACAGAGGGCCAAGAGAGCTGGTCCTGGAACATGCAGCTCTTGGAGGGATGGAGGGCTGATCAGATTGGCACGATCCAGTCGGAAGAGAAATCCATGCCTCCCGCCTGCGCCCTGCCCTACCCTTCTTCCTCTGAATTCTTAGCCCTTGGAGCAGAAATGATGTCAGGCGTCTTCAGGCTTAGCCCGGCTTGAGGGGCAGCAACCTGGTCCTGCAGGGTTCAGGTAGGATCACGGCGGGGGGGACGGGGGGCATCTAGGTGGGGGGTTATCTGGGGAAGCCCAAAGTCATGCTCACTGGGCCCTCTCTCACCCCCTGTGTCAGGGAGGATTGAGGAAGCTCCTCTCTGTCTCTCTCTCTCTCTCACACACACACCCCAGATATACACACACACCCCCCTGTGTTACCTGGTAAGACTGAACATAACTTGTCCAACCCTGCTGCCCACACTGGGCCTTACTTCCTTCCATCTGGGCTCCGCGACACAAGGCAGCTAGAAGGACACCAGGGACCATCCGACACCTTGTGACAATCTGGCTGGACACTGGAACGTCTCGAGGAATGTTAAAAATTGCCCACACCTGAGCGGCATCTCAGGCCACTGACTCAGCCGCTCGGCACACGGGCCCAGGCCAGGCGGGATGCAAAGCTCTCCATTGTTTTAACGCACAGTCAGATCTAATGGGATCTAAGGCTGGGTTACACCGTTTCACCGGGACCGGAAACATCCTGGCTGGGAGCAGAATGGAAGAGAGGGCCTTTGGGACCCCCTTCTGCCTGCGGAGCCCAATGAAACATAAAGTGTGACGGAGAAAGACTTCCCCAGGAACTACAGAGCACAACAGATTACCCCCCACCCCCGACCTAAGGGGTGGGGGAAATTGCCAGAATTCCAAGAGACTCCTTCAATACAACCAAGTGCCCTTGTCTCGGCGTTTCCACCCAGGAGAACTTGCTCGAGATGGAGGACACTTTCTGAGAGCCTGAAGGAGTATAAAAAGTGCAAAGAGCCTGAAGAAGACGGCACCTTCCTTTGTCTTCCTCTCCGTAACTTTTGCAATCGCTCTCTTAGCCTGTCCTGCCCGAAGGTTGGAATGTCTTCAACAGAGGCTTGTTTACTTGAATTGGATTATCTCATGAAGGTTTATATTATCTGTGCCAGGTTGGGGCTCCTTAAAATGATGATGTCCATTAGAAATGAGACTCAGTCTGCAGGGAACACGTGTGACACGATGCACACGGACCCTTCCCAGGGTGTATTTCTTCCTTACGGAATTCCGTGGAGGGGTGAGAGGCGGGGCGCTGGGAGCTGGGGGTGCTCGGCTATCACACAGGCTGGCACACTGGGAATCGGCTTGGCTTCCCAGGTTGCGGGCGTACCCCAAGTCTTTTCCCTATTGATCCCAGGTTCTCCACGCTCCCGAGGGCCCCTTGGGATCACTATGTTCTTGCCAAGTGCAGAAAACCGGGCGCTGTCTCTTTAAGTAGTAGAGGCTGAGAAGCTCTCAGGCCACCATGACATTGGACCAGCCCCTGAATAAACTGGAAAGACAGCTGGTCTGGCTTCAGTTGCAAGGAGCACCACCAGGGAACATCGCGGGGAGCCTGGTTGCAAGCAGTGGGGCTTAGAGTCTGCCTGCTGGTCTCGCCACCGCCCTGTGGGGAGGGTCTTGCCTTGGCATCCCTTGTGTCTGACTGCAAAGAAATCCGCGTGGAGGAAGGGGTTACACCGTTGGCCCGGTGAGTCTTCTTGGCAAACTGTCCCTCTGGATAGTGTGTGCTTATGCTTCTGGGAGAGCTGCCCGGTCCCCCACCCCTGGCAAACCACGACTGGAAGGGATTGCACTGCAGATGGTGTGTTGCGTTGGGATTGACAGAAAACCAGAGGACGTTTTAAGTCCCTGACGAAGAGCTGGCTATATACTCCGGCTGGGGAGGTGAGAAGGACTATCTGAGAGCATCTAGAAAGCCCAGCGCATCCAGATTTGAAGGGAGAAAGGGGACCCGATGCTATTTCCCTGATGCACACACAGCTGGCAGGGGACCTTGGCTGGGAAGCAGGTCAGGGAGAAGTTTCCACCTGTAGCAAAGCACTGACCGGTCCCTGGGTGTGGCCAAGCCTCATCGACACTTGCCCTGGGCAGTGTTTCCCTTTCTACTCTGGGAAACGGGCAGGCGGGAGGCAGGCGAGAGGCAGTAAGGGCTGAACCAAAGGGTTCAGGTTCATGTGTTCTGAAACCCACAGTGCGGTGTCACCTGTTCATTGACTGAAATATTGGGTTCACGGGAGAGGAAGAAACGCAGTGTGCTTTACGATGTGTGTGCTTTTCTAGACGTATATACTTCATTAAAAAGGCTACTCGGAACAAAAAGAAAGGAAGAGAAAGAAAATCCCGAGTTCAATATGCTAATATTTGTGAAGTGCTTAGAATAGTCCTGGAAACATAGTGACCACATAAATGTTGGTTAAATAAATAAAATAAAAGTCTGAATGGTATAAAGTGAGGCCATGATTCCTTGGGCACTGCTAACCTATAAAATGACCCTGGAGGAGAGGACACAGTGTTATTCCTCTGGTTGGTTTTTCTACTTGCATATGAACTTCAGACCTGTGGGATTTCTAAGCTATTTTAGCTCAGGGACGGTCTCTCTTGCCTTGAGAGCTAAAGATGATATAATAATAACCGTGGTGACAATTTGCTGAGTCCTGATCCCTATGTTCTAGGCACTATGCTAACTGCTTCACACACTTTATCCCCTTTACTCGCCCCCCAAAAATAGGCTTTACCAGTCCTGCTTGGGGGGAGAAAACAGAAGCTCATCCAACTTTACCTACTCGCACAAGCTCTGAGTAATCAGGTTTGTCTGAGCCCAGAGCCAGAGTCCCTAAGCATTGCCCCATACCCCCCTCTCCCAGGACATGCGTAGTCCTGCTAAAGTGCCTGCCACATAATGGGCATTGAGTGACATTTTTACATGTCATCTGCCTTTTAATCTCATAAGAATTTTTAAAAGATCACCATTTGAAGAGTATTTCAGATAATGTACTTTTACTTAAAGATAAGACTATGCCGTCGTCCACCCTAAGCAGCTACATTCAAAGAGTAAAGTCGTATGGAATTGTTTGACTCATTTAGATCGATAAGGTTTTATGAAACAGGACACTAGCAGGAGGCGTGTGTGCCGGTGGGTGCGAAAGGCTGCGTAAGCAGAAACATTTAGAATCCACATTAAGGCTCCTTGTTTGTGCATCAAGGCTCTCGCATCAGAGAGCCTTACTTGGGCCCACCTGTGCCACGCCCAGAAGGGCCAGCCTCTCGCCCTGCGACGCTGGGCGGACCACGTTCAGGCGACCGTGAATCAGCGGATTTCCCTGGCTGTTCTTCCCCCACCTCCAATGGCCAACTCCCCACCCTATGGCCGGGGACGCCAGCGGAGGCTGGGAGCCAGGCCAGGAGAACTTCGCCTGGAGCTTACCCGGTTGTGGTCTGGTTTTGCCCAGGCTAGGAGGAGCCAGACCCCCTTCTCCCTCTCCCCCCCTCCCCCAGGCATGCTGTTCTGTAGTCGGCGGGACTCAATCTCCTCGGGCTAATTCTCACCCAAGCAGGGCCCGCCAGTGGGTCCGCTCGAGTCCTCGGAACCCGCACACAACCTAGGTGCAGACAGTGACAGCGCCGGCGGGCGGGCAGGCGGGCGCGGGGCAGCTGAGCCCCGATGAAATGCCAGGGCAGGGCAGGCCAGGCGCGCCCGGACCCTGGAAGAGAGACGCCTTCCAGCTCTTAAGTGCCTGCTCCCCCGCCTCCGGGAGGAGAGGAATCCAGCCTTGGCCCCCCGCGTGGGCGCAGTCCGCCTGCGTGCGCCCCAAAGCCCAGCGCTGGGCACCGGCGGGGGCGACCTCGGGAGGGCTTTTCCCACGTGGCCGAGGGGGCGGAGGGACCCGTTTATTGGCCAGCACTTGGTCTCCAGGAACTCGGGGAGCCAGAGGAAGCGGAGGTGAGAAAGCCCAGCTGCCGCCTAGTTTCGAGTAAAAGTCGCAGCGGTTTTGCACTGATGACTTTCTCCTGGGGCGGACTGAAGGCCGAGTAACTGTCTCCCGCCTGCCCTCCCTCCCTCCCTCCCTCCTGCCCTCTCTCCTCCCTGAGGCCCGCCCCCCTGCACACGCCGACCCGGGGACACACCCTACTGCAGCGACGCAGACAGGGCGTTGTTCCCGTTAAAGGGGAACGCCGGGAGCCTCCCTCTGGCCCCTCGCTTCGCGCGCGCAGCCGGGCAGCGCAGCTGTCTTCGGGGACGCCTGCAGCCGAATAAGCGTACCCAGAGTTTGTGCCGGAGGCCACTCTGAGGATCGGGGACAACCATCCCTTTGGACTGTAAGTGCTTTGGTAGGGGAAGGTGGAGGAGATGGAGGAGAAACGTGGGCATCTTCCGTCGAAAGTGCCAGAAGGCGCGGGCTTTGGGCTGGCCAGGTCTCCGAGCTGTCTTTCCGAGCTCAGACAGACAGACCACGGTCTATCTTGTATAGTTCTTATGGGACTTGTAGGGATACGGCGTGGCCTGCCTTATTTTAAATCGTAAGGGGCTCGGGCTCAGGGGCTGAGCAATTTTCGTCTCCTTGGAGAAGCTCCTACTTGGGGACTCACTGGCAAATCGGTCCCTGCGGTGGACACCTGGGGGGAGGCCTACTGGACTCCCGTGGTCCCCCAATTTCTAGCCATATACCCTGTATCCGATTATCCTTCTCTGTCCCTCCCCGGCTCTAGGAGCCACTGGATTTAATTTAAACCTTCTGGGAGACATCGGAAAACCGGATTTGGACATTCCAGGGTTCTTCTGAATGTGTCGCTTGTGGAGCGCAACGGAGGGGCCTGGTACTGGGTACTTTTAAAACCGAGTTATTGAAACGTCGTCTCCCTGGCCCAAGGCCCTGTACTGAAACGGTTCCCCCAAGTGCAGCAGGGTTTTCACAGCCATACGTATCCTCTAACGGTCACCCGGGTCTTCAGGTCTGTAAAATGAGGGACTAGGACCGCACAACTGCTGAGTGAGGATGTCCCGCCGGCTCTGGCGGGCTGCGGTTCTCCTGGGACGCAGCCCTTCATCCCCCGCCTCTCCCTCCCACCGGACGTCTGGTCCCCTCCATGCAGGCTCCTGGGCGCGCGTCCCGGAACGCAGAGGCTGGACCGGGTTGCGTCTCCGCTGTGCGTGCCGGGCGCGCGGCCGGGACCCCGGCGATCCGGCGAGGGGCCAGCCGGGGAGCGCAGGGCCCGGGGCCGCCGGGGGCGCCGGGGGAAGCGCGCGGTGGGCGGGAAGCGCAGGGTCGGGCCACTCTCTGGGCGACCCTTTCCTGCCCACACTCTCCGGCTCTGCGCCTCCTCTCTGGAGCCGGCCGTGTAGATGCCAGGCGGAGCTGGGGCCAGGACGGCTCCCCAGCGCTGGCAGAAGCGGGTGGAAACTCGGAGACTAACGGAATGCGAAGCGCGCCGGGCCTGGGAAACCAGCTCGCAGCCGCGCGCTCTCCCTCACGGCGTGCCGCAGGTGTCCCCGGGCCTCCGGCAGAAATCTGGGCGCCTACCCCCTGACCCTCCACCTCCCGTTCCGTAGGAAAAGGGACAGACTCTTCTTCTGACCCCTTCCCCACGTGGGGCTGGGCTCGCAGGCAACCCCGGGTGGGTGGACGTGTGCCGTGGCCTCCGCTCATCCTTGGGGGAAAACCTCTGCTCCCGGGGTGACTTAGACGTGCGTACTCCTTGTTTTGTTCCCAAAGCAAAGGGATGTTCTGTCGCAGGCGGGCCCAGCGGCTGCCGGGCGGGGATGCGCGGTCGGCTGCTGCCCTCTCTCGGCCGGCCCCCGGGAGGCGTGCAGGCGCCCGGGCCCGGGCCGGGGAGGCGGCCAGGCGGGCTCGGTGCCAGCCGCCTGCATTCCGCGGGCGCGGGGACCCTCCCTCCGCGCGCTCCTCCTCCCTCGCTCGCTCGCGCCAGTTGGTTCGGCCTCGCGTCCAGCTTCGGCTCTCTTTCCTGGCAGGCAGGAACTCCGCTGAGCCCAACTTGCCGCCAGAATGCTCCTCCTGTTGCTGGGTATCATCGTCCTCCACGTCGCAGTGCTGGTGCTGCTCTTCGTCTCCACGATCGTCAGCGTGAGTGGCCGGCGGGGGGCGGGCGGGGCACCCCGAGCTCCCTCCCTCTCCCCAGTGCTCCGGGCTCCCTCTAGTTCGGCGTTATTTGCAGACAACGTGAAGTCTCAGATGTCCCCGCGGGGCGTTTTGCAGTTTCTGGCAATCTGCCCCCTTTCAGTTGTTTTGAGAAAACCGGAGCAGATTCAGGGGTAGGAAGGAAGCAATCGCGGGACTAGGTTAGCTGCGCAGGCCTCCATTGACGCCAAATAATTTCGGTGCAGAGGCAGGGTTCCCAGACCTTCATTTGGTGAGATTGCTTAGCTTTTTTTTTTCCTCGCTGTAGATTCGTTGAGGAAGGACGCGGAGTATTTACGAAGTTTTGTTTTTCTCCGCATGTCATAGGTCAGAGGGGCGGCTTAGTTCATAAAACACCCCTGGAGGGCTGGGTATTGGAAGGTTAACGTGGGCTCTTCCAAAAAAGAGTTCACAGTCTTGGGTCTGCTTTATGATGGGGATCCAGCACCTTCCACGATTAAGCCTCCTCTGTCGGACAGGTCGTCCGGGTATAACTGGGATCGCAGAACCATCAAACATCTAGCACATTCGATTTGAAACTTCAGGCAGTTAGGTGGCTGTGGCTTTAACTTCTTAATGTAGGGGCAAATTCCCCACACGCCATTCCCCTCTGGTTCAAAGATTGAGAGATACTTATGTCGGAAGGAGAAATACTGATGTTGGGGGCTTGTGGGTTGTGGGTTGTGCTATCATTTATAAGCATCTTTACAACGTCTTAATTAATCTTGTCGGAATAATAGGAATTATGGGTAAGGAGAGAGTCTCCGAGGGGTGGTAGTTTTGGGGGAGCGACACTCAGGAGATCAGGGAGGGGAGCTGGCTTGAATGCAGGGGTCCTGGGCGGAGTCCAAGTCTCATCCTACTATAGTACCTCCTACTGCACATACTAGCTTACATGCGTGTGCTACTTTTCTAATAACAAAGTGCTTTTCACTTGCAAACACTGCCCCCCCCAACACCATGTCTGAGCCAGACCCCCACCTCTCTCCTTTCTCCCGCATGACTGTGGCCTCTGGCCAGGCGACACCGGGCGGGGCAGGGGCAGGCCAGCCAGACGGATCCATGAAGCTGCTCTCTTCCCTACATCTTCACTCTCCCCTTCGCTCCTCCCCAGCTCATCTGATTTAACGTGTCTGATTCTTTCTAGCACTGGATGGTGGGCAATGGACACGCAATCGACCTCTGGCAGAACTGTAGCACCCCTTCCTCGGGCAACGTCCACCACTGTTACTCATCATCCGCGAACGGTGAGACTGGGTTTTTGCTCCGCACGCTTGTCCTGGTCTGCGGGTGCCGTGTTTCTTAGTCCAGACCTGGAAACACTGGTTCTTGGAAGACATAGCTCCAGTGTTGTTGCTGGGGTGGGGCAGAATGCAAGGAGGGGCAGGAATCCAAGACTAAAGGAGAGGGGCAGCAGTTTCCCTGGCTAAGCCAAGACCCTGGGTATCATTGTACATTATCTCTGCCTGGAAAGATGCCCTAGAGCTCCCCCTTATCACTTGATGTAATGCTCCTTGTGAACAGAGAAACTCAGATGCAGATAAGGTAGCTCAATGGCAAGACTTTAGGCTAACCCCATTGGCACTTTCGCCCCAACCAGCATTTTGCTCTGGTGGCCGTCTCTATCCAGAAATGTCCTGCCTCTGCCTGTTTCAGTGATGGTCCCAAGGGTAGTTTTTGGTCCAGCACTTGGTCCCCCATTTGCAAGACTGCTTTTCTAGGTCATGGATCTCGCTGCTGCCATTTAGCATCAAAACCTTAGAGTGTTTCCTTATGGCAAGATGGGGACTCCAAGCTATTTGCAGAATGCTAAACCGAGCCTGGGAGGGTCCGCCATCCAAAGGATTGTGTTTCTTCTCTGTCCTCCGCATCATTGCTTATGAGATATTTGAAACCAGGCTTACTTGGATTCAAGTGAAGGGGATAATTGGCTGCAAAGTGCCCACTAGACACCTTAAGTACTCAGACAGAGCATTTACCAGGGAGCAGGGAGTCCTGTGTCTGAATGCGGAGAGGCCAAGGTAAAGAGGGTGAATTCTTTGGGATGGCTTGGCGCTGTTTAGTGGCATCGTGGCCCATAGGAGGGGCCGTAGTGCTTGGCATTGAAGATATAGTGGGCTGGGCTTGGCGCGGGCTCGTGTTTCAAAGGAGATGCCCTCAGCCTGGAGAGGGAAGTCGTTGTAGGATGGGCAGAGAGAGCTTTCTTGACATCCTGGGTTTTAAAAGACCAATGAAGTACGGCTTTCATTGTTGCTGAAGGTACTCATGATCCAGTATCTCTGTTGAAGATGCTACAACCAGTGAAAGAAACCAATTTAGACCCAACGAAATAAAGCAGGCAGCGAAGGGACCCTTCGTTCTGGGTTTGCACAATGCAGTTTCTTGGCTGGATTTTGCGTCCTGCGAGCTCGGCATCCAGTCACACCCAAGCTGTCGCTGAAGCATTACAAACCAAACATCTCGAACCTCCGTATAAAGAGAAAGTGCTAGAATGGTTATTTGGCAGTTTCCGTGGGGAGGCTAGGCAAGGAGTAGAAAACCCTGCTTTATGTTGTCTCTTTCCTTGGCGGGAGGAAAAGAAAGGCCTCCGTCTTTATTGACGTGAGCAGCCCTGAATCTTCTCTCGGAGAGCGTGAAAGATACTGCATTAAAAACATCCCAGAGGGTGCACAGTGAGTTTGCATGGTGAGTTGGCAACCAGGCAAATGGAATGAAATACTCATGCGTGCCTGAGAATGTGGCCATAGCCCTGCTTGTCCCCAAAGCCACAGCATCCGGTGTCTACCCCCCCTTTAGGGTCTGGCTCGAGTTCCCTGAAGCCTCAGGATGGGAGGCGCCCCGCGCGCTCCTGACACCTGGTGGTCACAAGTGGTGACGCAGCCCGAAAGGGTGGCCTTCCCTGAGGGGCGGGGCGTGTCCACAGACGCCCTTCCCAAGTGGCATCGGGCCATGTGGGGTTAGCACGGAATCCTGGACTCTTAGGTCCGGAAGGGGGCGGAGGAGCAGCCGTCTAAACCGTGCTCAAACCGGGAAAAAGAGCGGTCTTCACCTGGGGGCCTCTTATCGGCCCTTTATGCTGCACCTGCCGCGGCTGTAAATGGCTCTTCTCCCATCTCAAAGAGGGACCGGTGTTACTTTCACCCGGAAACCTCTTGTCCCTTAATTGGTTCTTTATGTGCCAAGCTCTTTCCTTGGGTTCATTGACAATGACTTGGGGGTCTTTCTTGTGGACTCCAAATCCATGTGGTTGCTTTGCGGGGGAGGGGAGGGGACGCCGGAGCGCAGGTTCCCTTCCACATCTGCCTTCTCCAAATTTTTGAGGGAATCTGGGCACGCCCTTAAGGAAGCTGGGGTTGTTTGGATTTGAGCTTCTTCTATTTTCTGAATGTATTTATATACCTTCTGGCTTCATCCTGAACCTGGCTGCAGGTGGAGGCGAAAGAGGCTTCCAGGGGCCCAATGCCATCACGACCTGGCATGGAATGCCTCTTGGGCCCAGGGAATACAAGGCCTTGGAAACTGAGGACCTTGCCCTTGATGGTCCTGAGCCTCTTTGAGGAGCCAGGGGATACGTGTGGGGGGATGAATCACTGTGAAGGCAGCGGAGGCCAGATGCCCAAGGAGTGGGGGCGGGCAGGCAGGCAGCACCAGAGTTCAGGGGAGGAAGTGGAAGAGGAGTCTCGTGTGGGAGGTGGGATTTGATCCATCCTCCAGAGGATGGGTAGGACTGAAATAAATACAGGCAAGGAGGAGGATATTCCCTGTCCAGGCAATGACGTGATCACCAGCAAGGGGATAGCAATGCAGGGGACGTGTTGGATCAGTCGGCTAGTATTCCGGTTAGGATTAAGATTGACTGCATGTAACAGAGCATCTTCAAGGGGCAGTGGCTTAAATAAGATCGTTTATGGCACTTGTATGAAATTGTCAGAGGCCCAGGCACTTTCTAGCTCCTTTCTTTGCCATCTCTTACATTTGGTCCTCATCCTCATGGACTAAAGGGCTGCTGGAGCTCCAGCCATCTCATCCATGCTTCAGGCAGCAGGGTGGAGAAAAGAGGAGAAGAATGTGTGCCCTTCCTTTTTCATGAAATGTCTCCAGATAGACCACACACTTCTGTTTCTATCTTTTATAGGAACTTAGTCACGCAGCCACACCTAGCTAACAAGGGAAGTTGGGAATGTAGTCATTCAGCCTCATGGGAAGCATGGCTTCTCAATTCCTAGAAATTTCATAGCAGGTACCTCCCAGTAAGCCTGGCTTGAAACACTTCTTTCCGGGGTTTTGACCATCCCCCAGCTCTGTACCCAGTCATACTGTTTTACCATAGGCCTGCTGGGTCTTATGCAGTTTCCAAGCAGAGCCCCATTATTTTAGGATTATTCAAATATTTCCTCTCTCCTATGTCCTGGACTCCATCCACCACCCCGCCGTTGTGACAGAGCCCCATATTGGAAGTGTATAACCCTAAGACTTCCCTCTGTTTCTCTCTGTCTCCAGTCATTAAGACTTTTGTCTTTTTTTTTTTTTTAAGATTTCATTTATTTATTTGACAGAGAGAGAGATCACAAGTAGGCAGAGAGGCAGGCAGAGAGAGGGGGGGAAGCAGACTCCCCGCCGAGCAGAGAGCCCGATACGGGGCTCAATCCCAGGACCCTGAGATCATGACCCAAGCCGAAGGCAGAGGCTTTAACCCACTGAGCCACCCAGGCGTCCCAAGTCTTTAGTCTTATTGTTTCATGATGTCCTTGGGATCTTTGTTTTCTTCCAGCCTCGACTTCTCTTCTGAACTCCAGACCTGCACATCCAGCCATTCACTAGACATTTCCATGGGGATGTCTCAGAGGCAGCCCCGAACTAATCAGTTTGTATCCTCCTCCACCAAACCTACCTGCTTGACAGTTTCTAGGATTTTAGTGAATGCTACTCTTGTCTGCCGCCTGCCTGGATGTGTTGCCTCCTCGTTCCTCAGCACCTTCATAGCTCCCCCTTGCCCCGCTCCCCTGCCCTGGCCACTGGCTATTCCCCTGAAGGTCGCCATGCCTGCAGGACTTATCAGAGCCACAGAGGCGGCCCCCAAACCCTTCACCCTGCTTGTTTCTTTGTAACTAATTTTTCACATTGACTCGAGGGTGATATTTTTAAAAATACGAAGCCAGGCCTATGACTCTGGATTTGAAGACTTTCAGAGGCCTCTCCTTGGTCTTAATCTTCAGATGGAGATCTTTACCAAATCCCATAAGAACCCACCTGAATGCTCTGTTCCCATGAAACCTCATCTCCCATCTCTTCTCCCTCTCATCTTGGAAAGTTAACCTCCTCTTACTTCCTTGATCATAAACTTCCCGTCTCAAGGTCCCCTGTCTCTCCCTTTCTCCCCTCCTCTGTTCTTTGGTGCACAGCTGGCTGCCTGCCCTCTACCAGAAACCACTGTAGACACTGAGGGTGTAAGAGTGAACAAGAGCTTGCATTTTCCTGGGTGAAATTAACAGCCAAGAAACATGGATAATTTGGGGCAGGGATGGGAACTACAAAGAGCACAAAACAGGCTGTGTCATGAGGGATTGGGGTGGGGAAGGGAGCCTCTTGCAGGTGTGACCCCTTGAGGGTGACCAGGAGTCAGCCGTATGAACATCTGGAGAAGGTTCCAGGCAGAGGGGCCAACCAGTGTAGGCTCACTGGGCAAGGAAGGGACCTGGTAGCATTGAGGGATGGAGGGCAGGGCAGACAGTGGGAAGACAGAGGCGAGGGGTAAAATAGCACGCTGGCCTGTAGATCCTTCTAGACCCTAATAAGCAGTTTGGTGCGTTTGGGTGCCTTTGTATTTTTTACAGTCCATTTAGACCTGCTGTGTTTTACATGCATCTCGGTCCATTTTATTCCAAGTTGGAGCAGCAGTCCGGATTGTATAGAAGGCAGAACACACCAGAAATCTTGCGCGGTAGAAACGCACTGATGCATGTCTGGTCATTGTCCCAAAACACGGGATTCTTACCGCTTTCATCATTGCTTTCTTATCCTCTGCCACTTTTTCCATCTTCCTCATTGAGATCTTTTATTTTCACACAAAATCCCATAGGGATCTACCCATTTCACATCTAATTTTCAAAATAGCCATAAATGTTATTTCCTGGTAGGAAATTAGTGTCCAGTAACAAATAGGTTCTTTCTGCTTTGAGTAAGAAAGCAGAGCCTCAGGGTGAGGCAGGCCGGGCCCGTGGGGCGGTGTCCATACAAGCCGACATCCATCCAGAGACAGAGGACGAGTTCCTAGAGCCTTGGTTTTCAAACTAATGAGATCTGAGCCGCTCCGGCTGGGATCTGGGGAGCAGAAGTGATGCACCCAGCCTTCTCTCCAAGTCCCGAAGGCGCCTGTCTCCTTGGAGCCCTTATGTCATGAGTGAGTTTAAAATCTACCGACCCACAAAGTTCGGCAAAATGTGTCTCGCACTGACCGAACTAATGCTTTTTGTTTTGAATTCTCCATATTCTGCACATTTTAGGTCCAAATACACAAAGACATTCTCCCAACTCTTTGTTTTATCTGCATGGACCTGGTGCGTAGAAGAATGGGTCAGAGTTCTGGAGTCGGGCTACAGGCTGCTTGGGGTCCTGGGAGCTGGAAGGGCCCAGCCTTGACCTTGCCTGCCCCTTGCTTGGCCGGCTTTTCATTGGTTTCAGAGACTTGATCTTTCCTAAAACCCATCCCCCATGCCCTGCCCCCACTTAAAAAGTCCTCCTTTGTCTCAGAACAGACCTGACGATCTTTTTCATCCTGGTGTTAGACACATAAAACGTATGCATTCTTGAATTCTTTTCATTTTTAAAGAGGGGGCCCCGTGCTGAACATGAAAGCGTGATGGAAAAGAACGGGCCCTCCTCCAGTCTGTCCCCAGAGCACCCAGGGCCGCCTCGGTGGTCGCTTGTCTCTGTCTTCCCTGATTCCAGATTTCTCTCTCTCTCTCTCTCTCTCTCTCTCTCTCTCCCATCCATTTGGTGGCCTTCTCATTTCGGCAAGGGCATCAGACCATTTCCTCGTCTGTGGCTCAGCTCTTGGTCAGATTGGAGAGAACACAGCACGCCCTCTGCATTTATGGGTTCATGTTTTGCAATTTAAAATCTTCGCGGCTCTCCGGGCCAACCCACAATCTCTGCCCAAGTAACGGCTCTTGATTTCACAGGCCCTTGTGGGTCGCCGAGGGCCTGGCAGGCGAGGGAGGTGCAAGGGATGGGATGTGGTGTCCGAATGCTAATGTTTCAACCCTCGAAGTTTCTCATCAGACGCCAGCGTCTAGGAGTTCATTCTGCACGCTTGCTCAAACCTGGGTCTGAACCACACGGCCCTTGAGGCCCACAGTCTTTGCGTTTTCAGAAATTTAAATTGCATTCCCAGGATTCCAGCAGAGTCAAGAAAGCGTCTTTTGTATTTCAGGAGCTGGGATTGGCTGTAATGGGGCCTGAGGTTGTGGGTGTTGGTTTTCAGGGCCCGAGAGAAGGATGTCTGGCACGAAGCCTCCTGAGTGTGTCATCGTGGACACACATGTAGACTCCCAATGTTGGCAGGGACCTGGGAGGGCATCCAGTCCATCCCTGTCTCCCGCCGCACCTTGCTTCAGACCCCTTTCCACTACGCCCATCCCATGCTCATCCTACCAGTGACGGGGAACATCACTACCTTTCAAGAGAGCCTCTTTGATTTTCAAAGAGCTAACAGCACAGTCCCCTTCATTTATATTCCTCAAATATGTTGAGCGCATCCATAAACCGACCCCATAGAGCTGAACAAGAAGGACCGAGTCTCAGCTCTAGGGGGGCTCTCGGTGACTTTCGGGGGGAGACCCAGAATATACAATAAATACTCAAGGGCGGAGAGTGGAAAGGATTCTGAAGGAGACAGAGTGACGACACAGAAAGTCGCCAGGGTGGGGGGAGCTGGTTACGGAAGGCCTCTTCCTTCCCTGTCTTGTGGATGGAGACGGGAGGGACCGGCCACGGGAAGAACCACAGGAAGAATATTCCAGGAGGTGATGGAAAGAGTCCAGTGTTGGCTGAGTGTGGTGGCTGGAGGAAGGGGTGGGAGGTGAGGCAGGAGAGGGGAGGGCAGGAGGAAAGGCACAGGGTCCGGAGCTGAGTGTTGGGACACCCCAGTGAATAAATGGGGTACGGGAAGGCGTTAGCAGAAGGGACAGGGAAAGAGTGGCCAGTGATACGGGAGGGGAGCCGTGAGTTATTGTTATGAAGTGGTGTCTCTCTTAAACCCAAGTCTGTCCCCTCCTAGGTCTGCTCATTTCTGACGACTTCCTTCCTGCCGGATGGGCTAGACCGGGTTAAACCAGGTTAACCTGGTTTAAACTTCTGAAGGGTCCCTAGGCTGACTTCGAATATTCAGAGACCCCAGATTTGTCTTCGAGGCTCTCCCCTTGTCTGGGTGCTGCCTCCTTCCTTCAGTGGCTTCTTTGGTGCTGGCAAGATTCCTCGGAAATCCCAGCTATGTCACGTTCTGCCTCTAGAGAGCGGGCATAAGCCTCTTCCTACCCCTCGGAAGCTGGGGCAGTGGTTTGACTTGGCCACGTGGATGAGCAGAGAGTGGGGGACCTCGTTACCTCGCCACGCCAGTCTCCCTTCTCCCTCCCTAGCTCCTGTGACTTCTAAACCTAAAGAAAGGCAGTAACCTCATTTGATTCATTAGATTTCAAACATATTATTCAGCCTCTCAGTACCCTCCGTGTGTTGCGGTGGAAAGCCCAGGAGAGTAGACCTCAGGAGTCCTTGCTTTTTTTTTTTTTTTTTGCCCTGGGCCTGCCTCTAATGAACTGAGAACCTGGGGCAGGTGTCTTGGTTGTCTAGCAGAGCGAGCATGGAGGTAGGGCCAGGAGTTGGCACCTACCACATCAGGTCCTGAGTGTGGGTGGCCTCTGAGATGGGCCTTGGAAATTAGGTAGAATTTCAGTAGCTGTGCAGGGGAGAGTAGGGCATTGTGCTAGGGGAAGGGAAGGGGGGGCTACTGTGCCTGGTGGGATGGGAGCTCCGTTCTAGCTCTTAATCACCATGATGCTTGGCCTTTCTGAAAATACTTCCGAGATTAAAAGGAGAGGGGACTTCTGGTGATTATTATGTGGAGAATGCCTTTCAAACCCAAAGATCCTGAGAAAAACGCAGGCATTCCCCCCTCATCCCCCGTGCTCTCTTGGATAATGCAGCTCATAAACAATGCCTTTCTGTCCTCAATGGCCCATTTTTCCGGCCAAACCCAGCGGTTCCAAGAGGCCTGTTCTTAAAAAAAAACAAAAAGGTTTTCTGATGAGTCAGTTTGAAAAACACGAAAATTTGAAAGTTAAGAAGGCTTCTTCTTATATGGCAAGAATTCCTTTTGCCTTTACTATTGCATTGCACATTGTAATTAACATCCAAGGAGGGACATTAATGGACTTGACTGTGGAACCCATCCCTTTGTTTTTGTTTTTTTAATCAACTATTGGGGTGAGTGGTCCCACTGAACAGTTCTTTGAGAAACACAGCCTACCCTAACCTGATCCTCTAGTTATTAGCATTTTCCAGCCGGAAAATTAGGGAAGCCTCCAACAGCTTCGTATTTTCAGGAACTTTCTGCGCTATATTATATTCCTTTTTCAAGCCCCAGGATTAGTTAGCAGAATAAGACTGTTGGTGTCAAACCACAGATAAAAGTTAGGCTCTGAAAGACTCCTTCTTGTGTCCACCCCTAAGCCCGTTAATTAGGAGTGCGGTTAATTGACTGTGTCAGATTTCACTGAAACACCTTGACCTGAAGTTTCTTCCTGTGGATTTTGCTCTGATTAACATGCCCCTCTCCCTTGATTATGTGTTGGAAAATCCTTCTCCCCTGTGGCTTTCCTCCTCTCCTGGAGGAGGACATGTGAGCTCCTGGAATGACATGTAAGGAAAATGGCAGTTTGTGATGGCAGGGGGACGGGGAGCCAGGCCTTGTTGGTCCCGTGTTTTGTTTTTCTTTTTTTAATTTTTAATTTTTAAAATTATTATTATTATTATTATTTTTGGTCACATGCTTTTGAAAGCAGCGCAATGTTATGCAACTGTGCGATCCCATCGATTTCTTGCAGTTGGGACTCATGCCCTCTGATGGCCTCTTTCTTCGAGGCTTTCTTCTCTCCTGGCCTCCTCGATGTATGCCCTGACTCTCCCACACCTGTCCTTCCTCTCCCTTCCAAGAAAACCTATGCTCTTGCCTGAGTCAGAAACCTTTTAGGAGTCGCTCAGAGCCTAGAGGGGCTCCCGGTGGGGCGGGGGGAATGGGAGGGGTAGGTGGCCCTGTGCCGCTAATGAAGGACGTGGAAGGTCCCGGATGCTCTGGTACATTTCAAAGTGCTTCATCCTCTCTGAGCCCATAACGCACTGGACTGCAGGTCCCGGGCTAAGAATACAGCTGCGGGGGCAGATGTCCTTCCTTCACTGCTTAGCTGCCACGGCAGCAGGAATCTGACCTTGAGGCGAGCTTTGATCATCGAGTAACTCAAGCTTGCCCTTATCTGCTGGGGGAGCTGGGTGGGCCTGCAGCCGCGGCCCACGTCAGAGAGCTGTCAGCAGCTCCTGGACCTGGCACTCTCATTAGAACCACGCCTGCAGAGAGTTTCAGGGCATTTAATTCCTAGGCTCTGCACCAAGGTTGGAGATGAAAATGTTGCCACGGGGAATTCCACAAATACTTACCCAGGCGTCCACCTGGAGCCCGCCACTGAGCCAGGCCTGGGGATGACCATGGAGGCTCATTATTGGCTCAGCGAATGATCGCAAACTTGCGATTGGAGAGAGAGCGTCTTCCTGCCCTGGGGCTCGGATGGGAGCTCAGATTTGCCCGTTGGAGTCTTGGCGTCATGAAAAGTTCGTTCCATATAAAACAGGTTTGTCACTGAGAGCTCTGTCCCTTACACCAGATGTCTGTCTATCCTTAATAATGACATCCTGTTCATCTGACTTGCTTTGCGACAGCAGAGGTTGGCCACAAGCCCTGATTTTGCAAGTCAGGTGTTACTGGATGAGCGGGCCCCGCCCATTCATTTACATATTGACTGAGACCAATTTTGCGCTAAGATGCCAAAACCGAGTAGTGGCCATGGAGACCCTACCTTTGACCTGCAAAGCCTAAAATAGTCACAGTCTGCCTCTTTCCAGATAATTTGCAAATACTGGCAGATGCTCTTGGAGTTCGGGTTGGTGCCCTAATCACACGGCTTGTGTGAACACTGTGGTCCCCATTTTTCATTGGGGTGACCCAGCCAGAGGTACGCCAGAAGCCGTACCCTGGACCAGTCCGTAAATGCTTATGTGCCCTGGTTGTCCACATCAGCTTTTTAAACGGGGTGATTCATATCATCCCTGGGCAGAGCTCTCCTATCAGTTTTTTTGATCATTGCGATAGCCCTACAGGATAGTTGGTATGTCGTGTCAGAGAAGAGAAATCCAAGGCCAAACACATGGTAGGTGGCAAGTGAAGCCAGCGGTCACCAGAAGTAGGTGGCAGAGCCATCCTCTGGGCTGCCCAGTGGTTGGGCTTGGCGCGTCTTCATACGAGATCAAACACCTGCCGTGCCCCGAGCGGGGATGCCTGCTCTCCTGGGCGAGTCCAATCCAGATGAAGGATTCTGGCTCCAGAGCAATGGCTTCTGCACTTCAGAATGCCCTCGGGACATGGTGGGCTTCCTTCTGAACAATACTGAATAATGCCTTTTGAGTGTTCAGCCAGCCTGTCGGGGCTGGAATGGAGGCTGCTCCCTCCTGGCCCCAATCGCTGTCTCCCCGGCTTCCCATCTGAGAGCATCTAAGGGAAGAAGTCCCTTTACTCTCTGCAAGCGGAAGAACAGTCCTGTCCAGATTCCAACTGTTCTTTGAGTTTTAGAATCCTTCTTGGGGACTGCCGTGTCTGCTCTGCCTTGGGATCTTTTAAGTTAGTTGTAATGATTCAAATGTCACAGCAGAGTATTCTCCTTATTAAAAATAAATCTGACGATGTAGATATTGACCAAAGACCAAACTCTCCTCTATTCGAGCTCCAGCTCCTGGGGGTGGCCGTGGATATCAGTTGACATGTCATTGGCTCTTTTTCCAGTGGAGACACACACACACACACACACACACACACACACACACACACACACACACATTGATGAGTGTGTATGCATATTTACACTTTTTTATAAAGTTTTTTTGGTTGTGTATTTCCGTAATGACATCACATTGTGTGAACACCTTAGTCTTTTCGTTGTCTTGGAGATCTTTCAGAGGTTATTCATTTTCTAACTCATGACTTTTTTTTTTTTTTTTTAAGATTTTCTTTATTTATTTGAGAGAGAGAGAGAGATCTCTTTATTTGAGAGAGAGAGAGAGAGATCACGAGTAGGCAGAGAGGCAGGCAGAGAGAGAGGGGGAAGCAGGCTCCCTGCTGAGCAGAGAGCCCGATGCGGGGCTCGATCCCAGGACCCTGAGATCATGACCTGAGCCGAAGGCAGAGGTTTTAACCCACTGAGCCACCCAGGCGCCCCTAACCCATGACTTTTTAACTGTTGCAAAAATGTTCCATTGGAGGAATTTACCCTAATTTATTGCCACTCATGGGAGTGATGGTATAGTGAGCAATCCCTATTCATTTCTCTTTGAGGATATGTTTAAATATTTATCCACGGTGTAGTGATTAAATTGTGGAGTCATGTTATTGGCATTTAACAATTTAAATATAGTCTGCCAAATTGCCAGTCACAGAAGATTGAGTACATTATCATTCATCTGAACAGTGTTCAGAGATATCTCTCATACGCGTACTCTGTTGGCCTTAGGAAACTTTTTGATTTTTGCCAATTTGATAGATAAACATTGGCATCACATTCCTTGTGGATTTCACTTGCGTTTTCCTGGATGTTAATGAGGTTGAGCACCATTAAGTATTGTTTATTGGCTATTCTTATTTCCCCTTTGTGAATCACGTGTGTATATGGCTTTATAATTCTACACTGAGCTTTTTGATACATCTGGAATTGAACTTTGTGGATGATGTGAGCTAGAGATCTACTTTTATTTTTTGACAAATGGATAGCTATCCCCACTTAGTTTGTGTTGTATTCTTTCTTAGTGATTTGTACGTTATGTTTATTATATACTGAACTCACAGGTATATTCTCAAAGTCTTAGTTCCGTGCCATTGTTTTACTTTTCTTTCATGGCTAATACTGCACAGTTTGAACTGCTAAAACTTTATAATATAAATATACGCTTTGCATATCTATATTTTGATATTCGGTTGGTGATGTTCTGCCTCATTGTTTTTGTTTGTGTGTTTTTGTTTTTTCTTTTTGTTGTGTTTGGTTCAAAAAAATTTTTTGGCTATTATTATTGTCTTTCAGATAAGTTTTTATTTTTTTATTGTATTTTTTAAAAGATTTTATTGACTTATTTGAGAGAGAGAGAGAGCACGAGCAGGGGGAGGATCAGAGGGAAAGGGAGAAGCAGACTCCCTGCTGAGCAGGGAGCCTGATGCGGGACTCGATGCCAGGACCCCGGGATCATGACCTGAACTGAAGGCAGACGCTTAACTGACTGAGCCACCCAGGTGCGTCTCAGATAGGTTTTTAAATTTTATTAAAGCACATAAAAGAAGTGCTAACAACATAGAAACATACTATGTTTTCAGATAGAAACACACGAAGTCTTAAAGATGCCGCTTTCCCCCAAAGTAATGTACAAATTCGATGCTAACCTAAGTAATATCCCAACTGGAACTTGACAAATGCTTTGTCTGGCTTATTGAGCTCCCCCACCAAAGAACATGATTCTTTAATTAATTGTATTTTTGTCCTTTATGAATTTTATTAACAATTGCTGTCTTCAGTAATGAGTCAATTCATTTTGTATTCATTTAATTATTCCTTTTCTAACTTCTTAAGTGGAAAGTTCATTCTTTGCCAATACTTGTATTTTTTAGTAAGTGCTCTAAGGGCATACACTTTCCACTGAGTACAGCTTGGACCACCGCCCGTAGATTTGACATTTACTACTCTCTCAATCCCAATCTCTGCTTAAGAAAGTTTTAGTTCTCATCTTGATTTCTTTGTCCAAATACTATTTTTAAATTTCCAATCTTATTTTAGCCAATTTGTTTTTCATTCTACTTTCCGTTTGCCTCAATTCATGCCTGTATCACTTTTGCTTCCTTTGAGATTTACTGAGATTTACTTGTCACCTAATACATAATGTGTAAGACTGTTCCTTGTACATTTGAAAAATAATTCATGGTCTTTGTTATATGGACACAAATTTTCTGTATATCTACTAAGTTGATGTGTTTAATCCTGTTCTCAATAATCTCTCTACAACTGTATTTTCTTAGTTACTTGATTTGTTTATTCCGAGAGAGGTATGCTAATGTCTTTCATTATGTTTGTGACTTTGTCAATTTCTTCTCGTCTCCCAATTATCTTTTACTTTATACCTTTTCTTGGTCGTATTATTTTATAGGCATAAAGGTTTATAACTATCTTTTCTTCATGGTCAACTGGGTCTTTCCTCACTATGAAGTATCCCTCTTTGGCTCTTTTTATCTTTTTCAGTTTAAATTCTGTGTCGTCTGATGCTATTGTTACTATACTTACTTTCTTTTTGTTAATATTTGCCTGGCACCTCTTCTTAAAATCTTTCGATTTTTGACTGTTGTTTGTTTTAGGTGTATCTCTTGTATCAGACTATCAATGGAATTATGTCATTCAAGGTGAAATTCTTCATCTTCTAACGAGTGACTTGAACCCATTTACATATATTGTGATTGATGCTGGTGTTGGACTTACTATCTTCATGGATGTGTTTTATTTATTGTACTTATGGTTGAAAAGCTTCTTCAACGTTGTATCCCCAGAGCTAACCAGAGAGCCAGCCTCAAAACAGTAGGTGGTCAGCAAATAAATACTCACTGAATAAAAACTTCCTTGACCCCCTAATTCTGATCTAATTTGACACCTTCTGGCAAAATAACTCCATTGTAATGGGGTTGGGACTCAAGTTCAAATTATTCGTAAAAGAAGCTTCAAGAAGGCTTTAGTTGCATTTCTAAGTCTAAGGGATTTTTCCTATTCCTGTAGATTTAGCGTCAGAGATTTTGAGTTTTCTCTAAATGTGAGGTCTGTTGGTAGAGGTAGGGGAGGTAAAGAGTAAGGTAAAGGTTTCAGAATTGGAGGAGGAAATCCAGGTTCTCATCTGCACCAGCCACACTGCCTGGGAGGGTGCACCCGGAAGAATGTTTCCCAGCAAAAAAACTCAATCACTGTTTTCGTTCTGGATTTGGGTCTCACGTTATCTTTGTGTTTCCAGCCTCACCTCCCAGAGAGCCAGATCAGTGCTTTACTTTTGAAAAAATAGCATCACGGCAACATTAGCTTTATTGTAGACTGCTCCCTTAGAGGAATTACTAGGCTGGAGAAAGACAAACAGATTTAATTAAGAGGGATATAAAAAATGAAGTCAGGGTGGCCCACAACCCGGGACCTCATTTTCTTACCTTAATTGACAAAGACATTGAAAACATAAACAGAGGAAATGCTCTGTCACGGTGGAAAGAATCAAGGGCCTCCCAGATTGGCTGTGCCTGTTGGGCTCATCAGAACCTCTCCGGAAATCTCTTTCAGTACAAAGGAGCTGGGTTGGTGGATCTCCCACATTTCTTCGGTTAACCCCAGCAGCGCCCTTAAAATTCTGCCATGATTTCCTTGTGACTCCAACGACGTTCATTGTCTTCCATGACTTAGTATAAGCCACGCGGATTTCATAGCTTGGGGTACCGTGTGAAGCATCGATGCGTTTCTCGAAGCTTTTACACACTACCCAGTTACTGGGCTGAGAGGATAAAGCCCTGGGGCGTCTCCGGTTGCTTTGCCTCGTTTAGAGCAGCACCCACCCCAGTGATCCTTTGGCACTTGGAGGAGAGGACGTGCGTGACAGGTGGACAAAGCTAAATGCAGCTGTCCTAGGAGGACGCCCTCTATAGTGCTGAGCCCAGGCTGTTTCCTCTTCTCCCCTCCCTCCCGAGATGACATTCTTTTGCAGTAGACGGTGAACTACAGAATTCCCCTTTCTGCCTGGATTTCAGTTGGAAGCTTGGGGATTTGATCCAAGCTGGGCGGGGTGGGGGGAGGGTTTCAACGAAGTTGTAGCAGTAGAATCCAGCGACCCACCCAGTGGTTTGACTGCACACAGACCGCTCTGGGCTGAGGCTCATGACGGGGGTTAAAACTGACCAAGATACAGCTTGGCCGAGCAAATGGATTTTCATAGCGCACTCTTCTCCATCAGCGTTTTCTTCCAATTTACTACAAAATTGGTTTTGGCATCAATACTGTTCTTCCCAGCCATCCTCATGATCCCTGCCACTCCTTGGGGGGATGTTGATATTTCGAACAGTGGTTTTAAATTATTCTTGGAATATAGGGATTGCGATAAGCAAGCCCTTGAAAACCCCATGAGGGCAAGAAGAGAGAAGGCGGGGGCCGGGGCTCGGACCCTCTTCAACACGCATACTTATGTGGGAGTAACTCATTTGGCAAAAAGACTGGGAAGGAGTTCAATATACTTTAACTTGAGTTCAACTCCTAGTAGTGGGACTAGAGCTATTTTCCTGCAGCCCTTTCTTAAAGTAGGTATTATACAATTAATTACCACCATTAAGTAGGTATTATACAAGTGAATGGTTTGAGTTCTGCTCATAAAAAAAGGCTTCTGTCACCTGGGAAGACTGTGGTTTTCAGGGGTCCCTCCCCCGGCCTTGGCTGGCTTTTCCTAACCTGGTGTCTCTCCCCTCCCAGAATGGCTGCAGTCTGTCCAGGCCACCATGATCCTGTCCATCATCTTCAGTGTTCTGTCCCTGTTCCTGTTCTTCTGCCAGCTCTTCACCCTCACCAAAGGGGGCCGATTTTACATCACCGGAGTCTTCCAAATCCTTGCCGGTAAGTTGGAGAGGATAGCAAGTTCATGTGGAGACCGTGCCCTTCCAAGGCTGGGGAATGATCAGTCAGTAGAGGGACATGGCCCCCGGAAGGACGGATGTTTGTGAGTCTGTACCTCGGATGGTTTATGTAAAGTACAGGTGTGTGTGTGTGTGTGAGTGTGTGTGAGTGTGTATACCTACACCTTAGAATTTGGGAACTCTCCACTACGCCATGGAACGAGATCGATAGGAAATAAGACTTAGGAGCTCTGGAGGGAAGGTCCCTAACCCAGCCAGACCTGTCACCAGGAATGAAGCTATACTCAGGACACATAATCAGAGGTGAATGCAAAGAATATCAGTAGAGCCGAGGCCAGTCTTGAGGGCGTATCCCCGTACATTACGTTATGCCGCAAGGAGCTGTCCTTGCATTGGCATGGAAAGTGGCCCCAGTTTACTACTGAGCTCTTGTGTCCTTCTAGCCATGGTGAATTTTTACTCTCCTTTATTCCCCCTCCAGGGTTCTGGTGGGCTTTGATTTACTGTTGTCATCCTCGAGTGTCTTCCTTTTGGCACCCCTGCATAATGTGCCATCATTTCCCAAACATGGGGCCATGACAATACACAAGAGGTCTCCTTCGTCTCTTCCTTAAACTGCCTTCACGTTCCCTCACTGGACAGGTTATCCATACGTACAGTATACAGAGTTCGAGAAGCTTCTATTATAGAGGGTGACGTCTTCCAACTTGGTCTCTACATTCTGAGCAATGTCTTCCTCCGTTGACGCTTTATCTTTCTGTTGACTACCAGTGGAGTGAGTCAGCAAACACTGGAGAGAAGTCAGAGGCAGATGGGGTGGCGGCTCCTAGAGTCCATGTTAATAAGCCACAAACTCCATATATACCAGAATATATCTATGTCCTGTGGGATGTTTTAGTTTCTGGCTGAGTAGGCAAAGGGCTATGCTATCTCTTGGTTGGTTGGTGGAATGTCCATGGTGCTGAATCACCATCCTTTGCTCAGAAGGATCATTGGAGGATTGAAAACAGCCCACGTGTCTTGGATGGATGGATGGATGGATGGATATGTGGATATAATGGCTTACACATGGCTGTATGGTAAGGCACAGCCTGAAACTGAATGTTGATGACCTTTTTCTAGAAGCCGGAGAGTTACCCTTTCCCAGCAGAAGGAATTAGACTGGACAGCTACTTCTCATTAAATCCTTAAATACAACATTTCAGTATGGACCATTTGAGGATTTCAAAATCGAAGAGTGCTTTGCTACTTGCACAGTTTTTATTATACCAAACCGGATTTCTGGAGTGTTGCCAATTTTGTTAAATCACAAATTATGGAGTAAGATATCATTCCTAGGCATGTTAGAAGCAGACCTATCATTAGTCACTCTGCCTCCAGAAGTAATACACAAAACTAGAATGTATTGTGGGATTTCTTTTTTGGCTTACCACTTACAGTTTGATATCAAGTCAAATGATGATCATATCTATCGCATCAATGGATATCTTCTCGAGATAAAACAATCCAGACTTAGGAACCAGAATGTTCCTCAGATATTTATATTTGGCCTGTCCCCATGTGTTACTTTACTGGTAAATTGAGACCGGGAGAGGATCATGAGTCCCCAAGGTCACCCAACTCACACAAGAACAACAGATTGCCTCTACTTCCCCTCATTCCACATGGACTCAGTATTTAGTTAGGAACCTCCTTATCGTTTGAGATGCAGCATCCACCAAAATTGCCACAGAATCCAGCACCCAAGGCAGAAACTCTGCTTTTCCAGTGTGGGTTTGCTAACCCATCTTGTTCCGGCTCTCCTCTGAACTCAGTGCAAGCCCGTTAGAATTCCGCTATAAAAAAACTGCTAAATCTAAAAGCACATGATTTGTTCCTCATTCTTCCCCTTTGAATGTAGCTTCTTATCTCTCACGGGACCCAATTTTCAGTTTATCAGTTCGTCAGCCTGCTGGCCCCTATTCAAGTAGGAAGTTGTCTTGAATTAGCCATGTCGAGCCACAGGAGCGGTCGTAATTTATAAGCCTGAAGAATGTTGGGTTCCTAGCTGTGAGCTCCAGTTCACGTGAGCTGAAAGGAGTCCGCTGGTAACCCCATGCTCTCCAGAATGTTGCATTTGAACTTGCTCTGTGGGGTCTTGCCACTCAAGTGGAGGACTAAAAGAGGAAGGGGCTTCCCTTAGAGAGTCCCATGCTCCTTCAAAGCACCAAAGCATTTTATTTTTTTATTTTTTATCATCTTTTTTTAAAGATTGTATTTATTTATTTGAGAGAGCCAGAGAGCGTAAGCAGACTCCCCACTGAGCAGGGAGCCTGACTCGGGGCTCGATCCCAGGACTCTGGGATCATGACCTGAGCCAAAGGCAGATGCTTAACAAACTGAGACTCTCAAGCACCCTGCACCGAAGCGTTTTAAGTGGAAGCCACTGGAGTCTCCCAGGTGGCTGTTTCAGGCTGCACTGCCCCTGCCTAGCGTCCCTTTGGAGGGCCCAGCTGTGGTCTTCATAGATCACACACATGAGCGTGCGGGAAAGGCAGGTACAAGGTGTGGGGGGGCTCTCGGGGCCGACGGTAGCTTTAGGAGCCGTCTCTGCTTGCTCTAGATTACACTTCTGCGGGTGCTTATCCGTCCGCCTGCTTTGCTGCCTCATCCCCTTCTGCTTTTCATAATAAGCCACAAGTCTCACATTGAAGAGCTGCCTTCCCTTGATTACATACTTCTTAGGTTGGCTGCTTCCTGGAGACGTGTCGAGGGCTCCATCTGGTTCTTTGCTTTTCAATCTTAGCTGTGCATCAGAATCAACTTTTTAGGGGCGTCTGGGTGGCTCAGTTGGTTGAGCCTCTGACTCTTGGTTCCAGCTCAGGTCCTGATCTCAGGGTCGTGGGATCGAGCCCCGTGTCGGGCTCTGCGCTCAGCGGGGAGTCTGCTTGAGATTCTCTCTCTCTGTCTCCTTTTGTCCCTCCCCCTGCTCATGCACACATGCTCTCTCCCTCCCTCTCTTTCTCTCAAATAAATAAATCTTTTTTTTTTTTTTTAAAGAATCACCTTTTTAAAAAGAGGGTGCTTTAACAAACATGCCAGTTCTCAGGCTTCCTCCCTGGAGAGCTCTTGGGTGGGGCCGCCCCCCGGGGGACTCTGATGTCCATCCAGGGTTGGGGACTGTTGGTGTAGCCATCACACTGTCCCTAATCCCACTGTAAGGTCTTCTAGGAATTTCTCTGCCAACCAATCATCCCATTCCTGAATCGCAGATTCTTCCAAACCCCCTTCTTAGAGAAGAGCCACTCTGATCCTCTCTCTGGGTTTTGGAGTCTTTTTTATTTTCAGAACTGGTACCCATCTGTTCTCAGACAGCGGTCACCCTGACCCCAAGTCCGCTGGGCTGGGTCGCACTCCATGAGAAAGCATCAAGAAATTCATAGAGATACAGACCTGAAAGACAGAGCCCGTGTTTGGATTTATATTTAACTACTTAACGCCCAGCACTGAGCTCCGGGCATGCCACATAGAAGGCCCTGAATAACCCACTTGTTGGATGACTGGATAATCGTATTCCCTTGGCAGGATCAAATGCGGGTCACATGTGTAGTTACTGTGTATTGTGATTGGCGCGAAGGACAGAGAAGACGGTATAAGGAGACCTCTGAGTCAGTGGTTGTATTTGTTCTATTTCTTCTGTCAAACAGACTGATATAGACGTAGGGCTTTAGAACGAAAGACTTTAGGGGATGAATAAAAAAGCGCAGCACGCTCCCTACTCTGAGGGGCTCAAGGGCAGTGGCAGCCAGATGCCACGTTTAGGACCCCCCCTCGCAGCGAACCTCTCCAGATGTTGCACTCGCCGTGCCCAGGTCGGACTCCAGGATCGCAGTGTGTGGCTTTCGAGGCGGGAGGGTCACTTGGGTGCTGAAATCGAGCCAGCAGGGCAGAGAAAGTTCTGCGTAGTCCGACAGAGAGCCCGGCACTTTCAGAGGAAGGGACCTTCCAGCCTCTTCCTGCCCCACCTCCAGACCCTCAGAACCAGGTGGGGTGACCCGAAGGCGATCGCTCCTCCAACCAGCGCCACGAGGCACCTTGTACCCCCCATTTACTTTCTAGCCAGCTTCTCTCTGGCTTTGGCTCCAGGTTCTCGAATGAATGACTTCTGCGGAGGTCACTGATCGAACTCCCTGAAGTCACTTGCTGAGTCCCTCTGCTCCTTTCAATTCTGCTGATGGCTTGTTCCTCCCAGCCCTTTATTCTGTGGCCCTTCAGACATCCCTGTTTCCCCAGTGAGCTAAGTTAGCCCACCAGGGGGCCATGCCGGGGTCCCCTCTCTCCCTCACCCCAGATCCAGTCCACCCCTGCGTGGAGGTTGTGGCCATTTCTGTTCTTTTCTTGTCCTCACTGACACCACTGTCATTGTGCAAAAGCCAACTTGGGCGCCTTCCCGTCCCCCGTCTTGTCGCAACCCCGAAATCCATTTCCCACGTTGCTCCCAGAATGACCTTTCTTAAAACACACTCAGATCGTGTTTCCCCCCTGCTGAAGAGGGGCTTCCCGCCACAAAATCCTCGGCGTGCCACTCAGGGCTCTCCCGCCTCCCCTCACGCTGCCCTCCCCCTGTCGTGGGAGATTCTTGTCAGGACCCCCTTCCCCTGGCTAGCTCTTCCACACCCTCTAGACTCGGGTCAAGCACTGTCTCCCCCGTCAGGCTTCCCTGGGCCCCCCAGTTTGGACTCCGTGTCTGTCCATGCTCTCAGGGCGTCATCTGATGCGTTTTTCTTCTAACCTCTCTTGAAATCATGTCAGACCATATCAGAAGTTTCTATGGACGCATCTGCTCCTGAATGACACTCCCCCCGAAACTAGGGGGCATGTCTTATCCCTCTTGGTGCCCTCAGTAGCCAGACAATGCCCGCACACAGTAGGCACTCAGTGCATGTGTTTGGAGCCGAGCAAAATGGAGATAAGGAAGTTTCAAGACTTCCCTCCATTTCTTGCTTTGTCTTTGGCCTCTTGCTTGCTCCCTTCCAAAGGTTCTGGGCTCTGATTCTTCACCCGTGGTTGCTGTTGCTGTGAAGGGGGCTTGAGGCCTCCTCTTCAAGGGCCCTTTGGGGAGCTGGTTCCAGATCCAGCTGCCCCTGACAGGGAGAAACTCTTGAATGGTGTCTGGACAGGGTCCGTGGCCCCCACTGATAGCTGAGTGCCCTCCAGGACTCAGGCCCCTACCGGGACCTCCCTGTCACTCCCAGAACACAGATGGCTCGTCCGTGGGGAAAGGAGGCACAAGGCTGCTAGTGTAACAGCAACCTCGCTCACCTTCCCCGTGGGGGACCTTCATCGCTGCGCCCCCACCTGCCGATGGGTGAGGAAGTGAGTCACCACCCACTTACGGGGACGAATGTGTCAGGTCTGTCGTGTGGCATCAAATACCCTATATCCCAGGGCCGTACAGACAGACGGCCTTGTAATAACATATTCCCTAAAACATCAGTCTCCTGACGACAGTAATTACAAAGCGCGTATCCACTCTCAGGCTTTGTAAGTATGTCAGCTCATTGCAGATCATGGCAAAGCTCAAATTCCTTTGCTTCGGAGAGGTTCCTCAGGCCAATTTCGTATAAACTCGGCCATCTGCTTAGTCACTATACTTGTGAGTCCTGCCTCCTTCTGTCCCTCTTGGTCACAGATGGAACGCTCGCTCCTTCCCAGTGAAATCGGGGCCTTTTTCATGCGGTGGCCGGTTAGACGCATAGCTCATTTGGAAACCTTGCCAGGGTGACAGGCATAGGCCTGGCCTTTTTGCAGGCTGTTCCCTCGGTCACATTTCTCTTTTCATAGCCCTGCCCCCTAGGTAGGTCGCCCAAGAGACAACTGCAATCTTTCTTAAAGATGCAAATCTGCACTTTGCCGGGGTGAGCCGTGGGGGGCTGTGGGGGAAGGGAATTGGGGATCGCGGGCCTCAGGGCAAAGAAAGCGTGTTCTCAGCAGATCAAAACGGCTGTCTTCCCCGAATGACAGTTTGCCAGCTCTGGTTTCCACCCTCACACAGGCGTCTTGGCTGCCTCTGGAACTTTCTGTAGGTAGCAGATCCTGGATCCGATCCCACTGTAGTTCCAGGACCATTATGTGGCTTTCTTAGCGGGGGCCAACCGAGTGGGCGTTTTCTCCTCTGACTTGGAGAAGGACAGTCTTATCAGGGTGGTGAATGTAACGTGGTCCCACTGAGGCACTTTGTTGAAACAAAGTTGCAGTGCCCCCCGGAACAGCAGCCCGAATAGCAGTGAGGTTAGATGTAGGTGGTCTGGGGCGCTTGGAGCCTTGGAACCACAGGAATCCCGCAGAGCATGCTGGATTTATAATAGAGCCACTCAGAGCCTCTCACAGACCCTGTTTTCAGGAGGGAACAGAGGGAACAGGGCCGGCTTTGTGCAGCTCCGGGCTGGGGTGCTGGCATCACTGGACCCCTCCTTCAGGGGGATGCCGACTGCCCTTGTGGGCATAGACCATCGCTCTTGAACTTGCCCGCTTCAAGAGCACCTAGGTGGAGCTTTTTCTTGTCCTTCTCACACCAAAGGGCTGCAGAGGTAGGCAGGGGAAAGGTCTCCTGATTTATCTGTGTATCCAATAACCTTCCTCTCCTCTTGGGACTTCGGACCCAACTTTGGGGGCACCAGGAACTGTTGGAAGGGGCCAAGTGCAATGATAGTTTCCTCCTCCCTCTGCTTCCCACTTGTATCCTGTCCTTCCTCCTCCTCTTCTTGTTCCTCTCTCTCTATTCCTTTGTATGCCTAGCGATGCCCGTAGGCATGGATCACTCGATCTGATCCATGGCAGTCCTGCTAAGGGGCCCCGGGGCAGAAAAGACGACAAAGGACCACGGAGATGCTGATCTAGGTCAACATAGATCAGAACCGGAGAGCAGATGACTCTCTGTGTTTCTAGATCTTTGAGGCCCCTCCTCTCAACCTGGCAGTGGATTCCTTCCAGGATCAGATAGGCTCTTCTTACACAGCGTTTTCTGCCAAAGACTAGGTGGCCTGATGTGTGTGTGCGTGTGTGTGTGTATGTGTGTGTGTGTGTGTGTGCGCGCGCGCGTGTGTTTGTTTGTGAGTGTGGGTGAGTCAAGAGCAAGGAGCGGTGTGGGCAGGTACCCAGGGTCCTGTGGAATCCGCACTGGGGGCGATGGACAGGGCACCTCTCGCTGTGACCTCTCCCTCACCCTACTTGTCCCTCTCTTTCCCCAGGTCTGTGCGTGATGAGTGCAGCCTCCATCTACACGGTGAGGCACCCGGAATGGCATCCCAACTCAGAGTACTCCTATGGCTTCACCTACATTCTGGCCTGGGTGGCCTTCCCCCTGGCCCTTCTCAGCGGCGTCATATACGTGATCTTGCGGAAACGCGAATGAGACGCCCAGACAGCTGGTCTGAGGCACTGAGCATACCCAGGGGAAGGGAGGAAGGAAATCAGAAACCAGAAAAAAAAAAAAAAAAAAAGCTAGCCAGAAAACCCAAACTCAAACCAAACCAAACAGAAAGCAGTTGAAGGGGGGGGTTTAGTGTTGACTGAAGATGTATATAATATCTACGGTTTATAAAACCTATTTATAACACTTTTTACATATATGTACATAGTATTGTTTGCTTTTTATGTTGACCATCAGCCTTGTGTTGAATCTTAAAGAAGTAGCTAAGGAACTTGACATCCTAACCGTATAATCGAGCTCAGTATTTTCTGTTCTGTTTTTCGTTCTTTTTGTTTTGCCCAGACATGAAATAACTCCATCTTGCCCCTTCCCTTTTATCTGAAAGAAGATACCTCCCTTCCGCTCCACCTCATTGAGAAAACCAAAGCATGGGCAGAAAACCCCGAATGGCCAAAACTCTTAAATTGTGGGTGATCCCGTACTTCTCGCACAGAGACGGGCGCCGCGCAACCCCCCCCCCCCCGCCGCCGTGCAAAGCCTCACGCCCACAGGGGCAAAACCCCCAAACTGGAGCCCTCGGCAAAAAACACGGCTCGTGGCCTCGGAACGCTTGCCCTTGACGGTGGGTGTCCCAGTCACACGCCGAGATGAGAAATCGGTGACAAGAGACCTGTGACATGGTGCTATTTATCTACCATTCCTTAGTATCACTAATTCTTTAAACCACTCACTGGAAATTCAATTAACGGTTTTACAACATAAAGTAGAATGGAGACCTGAATAAATAATTCTCTGTAATATAAATGGTTTATAACTGCTTTTGTACCTAGCTAGACTGCAGTTATTCCAATAATAAATACATAAGAAACACAGCCTTTATTGCTCCCACATTCTTTTTGCGGTCGGAGCATCGGGACAAGCCTCTAGACCCCCCCCCAACCCTGCCCGGGACCGTGAGTTCCCAGGGCTCAGCTGGGTCTAGACTGTTCTCTGCCTCCAAGGACTGTCTGGCAATGACTTGTATTGGCCACCAACTGTAGATGTAAATACGGTGCCCTTCTGATGCTAAGACTCCAGACCTTTTTTTTTGGCTTTGCTTTTATCCTGATTTTATACCAACTGTGTGGACTAAGATACATTAAAATAAACATCAGAGTAACTCACCTATCTCTCTTGGGATTTTGTGGGGACCTTGACGTGGGTGGGAGGGTGCCTTTCAGAGCGGAGGGAAGAGGCGCTTTGGCAGAAACCAAGATCGAGTTCGAGGTCTAGGTTGCATTTTGGGTTTCTTGCAGGCGGCAGGGAGCACATCATGCCTTCCATAAGCCTGTGCAGATGTCCGCTCATTGGGGAGGACGAGGAATCGCAGCTGAAACAGAAACCGTAAATGGGCTGGAAGGAACTTGAGTGTTCATTTAGCTCAACCCTCTCTCCCATGCTCTCTTCTCTGATGAACCACTTGGGGGACCACAGAAGCATGTCATGGGTTGACCTAACCAATGGGAAATGTTGGCATGAGCAGCGCAGACCCCTATCGTGTAAAAGAAGGGGGAGGTCAGGTGAAGGAATCATCGGATGATGACCGGAGGCCAGGCTTTCAGATAAAACATTAGTAGGCATCAACTAAGTTCCTGATGGGGTCGACCATGTCCTCTAGCTCCAGGGTTCTAGGCTGTGTCTCACCCGTAGATATTTTTACCCGTTGACGTTATATTGCACACGTGCAAAACTACAAGCTCAAATTCACTCGGCGTTCCTCTAATTCTCATTGAGCACCTACACTGAACTGGGCACCAGAGATCAAGAAACGATCATATATATATATATATATATATATATATATATATATATATTTTTTTTTTTTTTTTAAAGATTTAATGTGTTTATTTTAGAAAGAGATCGAGAGAGAGCATGAGTGGAGAGAGGGGCCGAGGGAGAGACAGAGTTAAAGAATCTCAAGCAGATTCCATGCTGGGCATGGAGCCCAACACCGGCTTGGATCCCAGGAGCCTGGGATCATGACCTGAGCTTAAATCAAGAGTCGGACGCTTAACCAACTGAGCCACCCAGGCGCCCCGAGGATCGCATACTTCGTAATCACAAAGGGTAATATTTTAGTGAGAGGCGCAGGCAAACAACTATATTGTAATGAAGAGCAAACAGATTAGGCTCCTTGGGTTTGAACTCCCACCCCCCCCCCCACCCCTTACCAGCTGCGGGAGGCTGGGGACAGACCATCTCTAAGATTCCATTTTCTCATCTGTAGGATGAACATGCCAATGCCCAATTTATGGGATTGTAGAGATTAAAAAGAGACGGAATGTACAAAGTGCTTAGTATAGTGAGCAGTAGATAGAAAACCCTCTGTAAATCAGTGCTTATCACAGATGCGATGTTTGAGGTGTATTGCAAGGAGGTATTGATTGTTCAGGGGAATTCCAAATCCCAGATCCCATTAGAATCTCCTACGCAACGGCCACCCCGGAGATGTGGGTTCCTTCTGTCTGTGTGGGGACCCATCCCGCCTCGATGGATTTAAAGGACCCTGAAGGTGATTCCAGTGCATAGTGGGAGATGGTAAACCAGGAGCCTGTCAAATGCTTTTTAGACTTCAGCGTGCTAATGCATCACCTGGGAATCCTACAAAATGCAGATCTGGTTCAGTAGGTCTGGGATGGGGACTGAGGTTCTTCATTTCCAGTTTGTGCCTAAGTGACGCTGATGCTGCCGGTCCACGGCCCACAATTTGAGGAGCAAGGGTCTGAAGAAAGCCACCTTCAGGCTCCACAGCTCTGAGAGGAGGGCTTCCCCCTTTCTAGGTTTTCAATATTGATTGGCCAAGTCTGCTTGTGACTTGGATAGATGAGGTCGGGTGGCAAGATGGCCCCCAGGTGCACGCGAGACATAGGTGATTGGGAAAACTAGGAGCTTCACTTCATGAGCTTAGACTTCGAAATGTACACTCATTTCACAAACCTTCCTCTATGACACTGACCTAACGAGTAAAAATTTATATACTTAAGAATGAAGAAGAAAACAAAAAGTGGCCCAAATCTCCCCACCTAGGAAATGCTTTTGGTATTAAAAAAAAAGGAATATATATCTAGGATCATAATATTCTGAAGACACCTGGATGGGGAAATAACATGGGAAAGCCTCTTTCCCACCTCCCCATAGTCTCTTGCCAAAGATAACCCATAAGACATAGCTTATGATGTCTGTCACAAAAAAGACAATGGCCAAATATATACACCCATTTAAGTATTTGAAAAATGTGCACCAAAGGGACCAAACTACTACTACCGTGGTGTTCTTTTCATTTAATGATACATATCGGAGATCTTTCTACATCAGCGTATACCTCATTATTTTAAACAAGCTTGGTTTCATTCTTTGAAAATTCTGCATCATATTTTGCTGTGTACCTACACCCTCCTCACTGAGCCCTGGCTCCGAGATTTTTGCCTGGGTGGAGAAACATCCACAAAACAGATAGTTTCTATTCTCCTTCCCAGCCGCAAGGTGCTCTCAAGAATAGTGGAAGTGGTGAGGAAAGGCAGTTGGGAGGAGATTCAAGACACAAGCTAAACTGTAGACCACCTGGTTTGCAGGAGAGAACAAGGGAATAGTATGGGTTGGAGGAACCCTCCTGGGATCAGAACCAAAAATCACACTCTGGCTTCAGAAACTATGCCTTCCAAGGAGTTGGAATGTGACTGGATTAATTGGTAGATCAGTTTATGACTCAGGGCATTGTTGAAAACAATAGAGAAACCAGCAGTTAATTAATGGGGTCTAACGGTGGGATATGGTCTGGGAAAGAGAGAGAGAAAAGTCTACCAAATCCCCTGTCATCCCAGGAGGACGGTGAGCGTTCCAAAGCTGTGCCTCCCCGAGGAACAACATCAGAGGCTGAGCACTGTTGGGAGGAAAGAGACCTCACTGAAATAATCTGGTCAGTTACTAAATACAAGCTTACCTTGTTTTATTGTGCTTCTGCTCTTTGCAGATCTTGAATTTCTAACAAATTGAAGGTTTGTGGCATTGAGCATTGACCGAGTCTATCAGTGCAATTTTCCCAAAAGTATTGCTCACTTTGCGTCTTCGTGTCACATTTTGGAAATTTTAGCAATATTTCAAACTTTTTCATGATTATATTTTTTATGGTGATCTGTGACCAGTGATTATGACTTGCTGAAAGTTCAGATGATAGCATGTTTTAGCAGCCACGTATTTTAAATTAAAATATATACATGAAGTTTTTTAAACTTGATGTCATCGCACACTTAGTAGACTGCAGTACACTGCAAAGACAATTTTTATATGCACAGGGAAACAAAGAGAAAACATTTGACTTGCTTTATTGTGACATTTGTTTTATTGTGGTGGTCTGGAACTGAACACATCCTATCTCTGAGGTGTGCCTATAATTAAACAAGTGAATAACGGTAACAAACTCCAGAGTAGGGACAATATGTTATCTAAAATATCTCGTTGCTACAATAAATTATCTAAAATATCTAGTTTCCAACAAAAAAAAAATTATGAGGCAGGCAAAGAAACAGGAAGTATGACCCATACACTAGAAAAAAGCAGAAAAACTATCTATGAGAGAGACCAGATGTCAGATTTATCAGAAAAAGGCTTTAAAGCAGTCATCGTAAACCTATTCATGCAACTAAAGGAAATCATGATTAAAGAAGTAATTGAAGGTGTGATAACAATGTTGCATCAGATAAAGGATAGCAATAAAAAGATGGAAATTATGAAAAAGGTACAAATGGAAATTATGTTGTTGAAAAGTACAATAAGGCAAAAATCATGACATCCCAATCAATAGACTCAGAAAAAGCATTTGACAAAATCCAATGCTCTTTTATCATAAAAACAACCCAACAAACTAGGAATAAGAGAATATCCACAACCTAATAAAGGACATCTATAAAAAACCCACACCTAACATCATATTTATTGCTAAAATATTGAATTGTTTTCCCTCTAAAATCAGGAACAAGACAAAAGTGTCTGTGCTTACAACCTCTATTTAACATTAACTTGGAGGTTCTAGCTAGGACAATTAGGCAAATTAGGTAAAAAACGTTTTGCATCAAGATTAAAATGGAAGACTAAAACTATCTCTATTCACCGATAAATGATCTTGTATATAGAAAATCCTAAGTAATCCAATAAAAAACTTTAGAACTAATACATGAATTCGGCAAAGAGGCAGGACACAATACCAATGTATAAAATTCAATTGTGGTGGTGGGTATTGAGGAGGGCACATATTGCATGGAGCACTGGGTGTGGTGCATGAACAATGACTCTTGGAACACTGAAAAAATAAAATTAAGTTAAAAAAATCAATTGTATTTCTATATTTGCAATGAACAATTAAACAATGAAAATAAGAAAACAATTCCACTTAGAATAGCATCCAAAAAAAGATAAAATGCTAAAGACTAAATTTAACCAAAAAAGTGCAAAACTTTATAGTTTAAGAATTATAGAACATCGATGAAGACATTAAAGAAGATCTAAATAATTGGAAAAATATCCCATGTTCATGGATCAGATAATTTAACATTGTTAAGATGGGAATGCTCCCAAATTTTTCTGCATTTTCAGGACAATTACCATCAGAATCCCAGCTGACTTCTTTATAGAAACTCCTAAGCTGTTTCTAAAATTCAAATGGAATGATTGGAAATCCAAAAATAACCAAAACAATCTTGCAAAAGAAAACAGTAGGAGGATTTCCCACTTCCTGATTTTAAAACTTACTACATAAGCAGTGATAATCAGTGGATTCAGGTTGAAAGTCTAGAAGTAAACCCACATTTCTATGATCATAGATCATAAAACCCACATATATTTGATCATAAACCCACATATAGTTGACCATGTTCTATGATCAATTGAATTTTCACAAGGGTGCTAAGACCATCTACTGGGGAAAAGAATAGACTTTTCAACAAACAGCGCGTGAACAACTAAATATCCAAATGCAAAAAAATTAAGTTGGACTTTTATTTCACAGCACATAAAACTTTTTAAAAAAGATTTTATTCATTTATTTGACAAACAGAGAGAGAGAGAGCACATGTAGGCAGAGCGGCAGGCAGAGGGAGAGGGAGAAGCAGGCTTCCCGCTGAGCAGGGAGCTGGATGCAGGGCTCTATCTCAGGACCGTGAGATCATGACCTGTGCCGAAGGCAGACATTTAACCACCCAGGTGCCCTAATAGCACATAAAAAATTAACTCAATATGGATGAAAGACCTAAATTTAAGATCTAAAACTATAAAACTCTTAGGAGAAAACTTAGGAGTAATCTTTATGACCTTGGGCTTGGCAAAGATTCTTAGATATGACACCCAAATCACCAGCAACAAAAGAAAAAAATCAATAAATTGAACATCATCAAAATGAAAAGCTATTGCATTTCAAAGGACATCATCAAGAAAGTGAAAAGACAAACCACTGAATAGAAGAAAATATTTGCAAATCATGTATCTGATATGGAGCCTATATCCAGAATATATTTATAAAGAACCCTTATATTCGATAATAAAAGAGACAAATAACCCAATGAAAACATGGGTGAAGGACTTGAATAGAAAATTGTCCACGGACTAAATATAAATGGCAAGTAAACACTTCCCACCCAAATGCTCAGTATCGCAAGTCATTGAAGAAATGAAAATCAAAACCACCATGAGATACTAGTTCACACCTACCAGGTTAGCTAGAACCAAAAAGTCTGATAATTACACATGCTGGTGAGCATGTAGAGAAACTGTAGCCTCATGCACCGATGGCGGCAATGTAAATGGCGCAACTCATCTGGAAAATATTCTGTCAGTTCCTCAAAGGATTAAACATAGAGTTACCATATGACCTAGTGATTTCTGTCCTAGGAATATACCTGAGAGACATGACATACAAAATGCAGAAACTCATACATGGGTGTTTATAGCAGTATTATTCATTACAGCCAAAAGGTGGAAACAATCCAAATGTCCATGGACTGATGAATGGATAAACCAAATGTCTTATATCCACCTGCCAGAATACTATTTGTCTACACAAAGATATGATGTTCTTCTTTATGCTACAACACGGGCGAACCTTGGAGACCTTATGTGGAATGAAAGAAGTCCATCACAAAAGACTGTATGCTATATAAGTCAATTTCTTTGAAAGTCCAGAATGGGGAATGCTACAGAGACAGAAAGGAGATTGGTGGCTCTTTAAGACTGGGGGAGGGGGGATGGGAATGTAATGGGGTAGGTTGTAATAACTCACAGTTACCATGTTTCCTTTTGAGGTGATGAAAGTGTTCTAAAATGAACTGTCAAGATGGTTGCACGTCGGGGCGCCTGGGTGGCTCAGTGGGTTAAAGCCTCTGCCTTCAGCTCAGGTCATGATCTCAGGGTCCTGGGATCGAGCCCCGCATCGGGCTCTCTGCTCAGCGGGGAGCCTGCTTCCCCTCCTCTCTCTGCCTACTTGTGAGCTCTCTCTCTTTCTGTGTCAAAAAAAAAAAAAAAAAAAAAAGATGGTTGCACCTCTTTTCACAGAAGTGAATGTACTAAAAACCAAAGAATTGTACACCCTAAGTGGGTCAATAGTATTCTATGATAATTATATCTCAGTAAAGCTGTTAATAAAATAGGAAAGAGATCGCTGTCTATTCTAGCTGTTGGTAGTTTCCTCATTAAGTCTGTTCTTTCTGTTTGAAAAGCAATACACCTTTTATTTTCGTGGTTTGGGTTATTTTTCTTTTTTTTAAAGGGACAAGATTCTTATTCCTTCCGAGCACTAAAAAGCAAGACAGGATGTCGAAGATGAACAGTTAACATATTTCTTTGCTAACAGAATCTTGGCTTTTCCCAGGGGATTGTTTGGATGACATTTATTTTCCATCCTGGAGCTCTTCTGAGAAATATTTTAATCTTAGGAATTTATACGAATGGAGTTTTGATTAGAAACCACCCTCTTAGCTGCTTTCTGCCATGGGTTCAGGCTCAGGGAGTGGACCATTTACAGAATGGCAAGTTCGTGGAGTGGGGATAGCAGCTCAAGACATAGGCGTCCTTCTTCCCATTTCTTTTCTCTCCAGGATCTTATACCCTCATGTCTTAGTAAACTCTAAACTCCAATTGCCTGCAATTCTTCAAAGTGCTGAAAATGGCTTAGTCTTTCTGCCCTTAGCATCTGCTTTTAGACAGCTTTTCAATCTCTTGGTCTGCTGCTTAAGAGGAAATTTGGAATTCGTGGTGGGCGCGCCTCACTGGGTTTCCTTTTCTCTGACCTGCTGGCTCAAATCCTGGTGGCCTTGGTATCACAATGATGCTTTCAAACAGATTTTGAAAAATTCTATCCAGATTTTTCAGTAGTTTGCAGCCAGGAGAACGGGTCTGCTGGAAGCCACTGTACAGGAAGGCCCTTTTATTTTGAAGACAGAAATCATTTACTTTGAAAGAGTTTATGTTAAATTTATAAATTTTAGTTGGGAGAAAATCGGTATCTTCCCACGCAGCTTGTAGGGGCCAAGGTCAGCTGCCCCCAAATGTGCCACTTTGTCATGTCGATTTTTTATTTTATTGTTTTAAAGATTTATTTATTTATTTGAGAGAGAGAGAGAGAGAGAGAGCATGCACAAGCAGGAGGGGCAGAGGGAGAGGGAAAGAGAATCTCGAGCAGACTCCATGCTGAGCTCAGAGCCCGACATGGGGCTTGATCTCAGGACCCTGAGATCACAGGCTGAGCTGAAATCAAGAATCAGACACTTAATGGACTTTGCCACCTAGGTGCCCCTGGCATATTGATTATTTTAAGTAGAAGTTACTTAAGAGATAGCCCATGTAGGAAGGACACTCAGACCCTTCTCCATCCCCTTGAAAGCAGGAAATAAATCTCCCATGTGAAAAGCACTCTCCCTCTATTAAGAAGGAAAAAGACATCCTTACCACCAGAGATAGAGACTTAAAAAGCTGAGAAATCTGTAAAAACAAACCTTGTTACTTTTTTGCTAATCTACTAACTCAGCCCAAATTCTGCTTTCGAATTCCTTACTAATTAAAACTCCCAAACACCTGTTTTCCTTATCCTATACATTTCTCACAAATTTACTGTCGCTTTGCCTAAAATGTATAAAAACTGCCTGCCTTCATCATTTCTTTAGGTCTCAATTTCATCATTGGACCTCCAGGCATGTGTAATAAAACTTTGGGTTTTTCATCTGTTGTTAACCTATCTCATCTAAATTTAATTCTTAGTTCAGCTGGAAGACCTTGGCTAGAGGGAGAATTTTTTTCTCCCTGACAACGTGCAGAGTATGAGTAAATGCTAATCATTCAGTTCTTAGTTTATACTTTAATACGTATTTTGCTTTCTTTATACTGATCCTATGCTTTTATATGAATTCTATTTTTATACATTTACACGTTTTCTGATTTTTGTGAATAATTTTAATCTACTGTATTTTATTGTTGGTTATTGTGGACATGTTGCAAACGACTTACTTTTCTTAACCAGTTTTATACTTGGTTCTCTTGCAGAACTGTCTTATTATTTTCAACATTTCTCTGATTGGTTATCCTGACTTTTCACACAGGTAATCAGTGCATGGGCAAAAACAGAAAAATGAGATAATGTGCCACCTTTTCCCTTCCTGTATTTATAGTTCTTAGATTTTTGATCACCTTATTGATCATCTAAAACTTTCAGAACATGCCAGATAAGAGCTGTGATAGTAGACGTCATTTTTTAGAAAGATTTTATTTATTTATTTGAAAGGGAGAGAATGAGAGAGAGGGAGAGCATTAGAGAGAGCATGAGATGGGGGAGGGGCAGAGGGATAAGCAGACTCCCTGCTGAGCAGGGAGCCCGATGCGGGACTCGATCCCGTGGGACTCCAGGATCATGACCTGAGCTGAAGGCAGTTGCTTAACCAACTGAGCCACCCAGGCGCCCAGTAGATGTCATTTTATTTTTTTCTGAATTTAATGAGAATGCTAGTGTTTATCATCAATTTATTTAAAAATAATTTATTTCAGTAAGTACATATTTCTTGATTTTCAATAGGAATTTTAACCAAGAATTTATATTAAATGTTACCAAATATTTTCAGTCTTTATCAAGAATCCTGGTTTTTCCACAGTGAAATACCACCTGACACTAGTCAGAGTGGCTAAAATTAACAAGTTAGGAAACAACAGGTGT
>CM052891.1:44807572-44880595 GCA_028534135.1 Potos flavus
AATGGAAAGAGCCTAGATGTCCATCCACAGATGAATGGATAAAGAAGATGTGGTATATACACACACACACACACACACACACACACACACACACACACACACTGGAATATTATGCAGCCATCAAAAATAGAAATCTTGCCATTTGCAATGATGTGGATGGAACTAGAGGGTATTATGCTAAGTGAAATAAGTCAATCAGAGAAAGACAATTATATGATCCCACTGATATGAGGAATTTGAGAAACAAGACAGGATCATAGGGGAAGGGATGGAAAAATGAAACAAGACGAAACCAGAGAGGGAGACAAACCATAAGAGACTTTTAATCTCAGGAAACAAACAGGGTTGCTGGAGGGGAGGGGGATGGCAGAGGTGGGGTGGATGGGTGATGGACATTGGGGAGCATATGTGCTATGGCGAGTGCTGTGAATTATGTAAGACTGAAGAATCACAGACGTGTACCCCTGAAACAAATAATACATGTTAATTAAAAAAAAATCTGTCAAAACAATTTGTCAAAAGAATAGTGAAAAGGTAACTTTTATTCCATTAACAAAATGGGCAAGTCAATATTAGAAAACTATTGATAGGATTTACCATAGTAATTAAAGGTAGAAAAAACCCAGGATTCTTTTTTTTTTAATTAACATATAATGTATTATTTGTCTCAGGGGAACAGATCTGTGATTCATCAGTCTTACATAAGATAAAATAGTTAAAATAGGTTAAAATAGGAAAGAGGAAAAATTCAAAAAATAGAAAAAGAAAAAAATAATAAAAAATTTAAAAATTTAACTTGGAAAGACGAAAGAATCAAGGGAAAAAAGGTATGAATTCTGTGTGCTGTCTTTCCTTAGCACTGGTGTTTTGCACTTCTCATTGATGGGTGAACTTGGTCTTGGCTGGATATACTTGTTGATCTTCTTGGGGAGGGGCCTGTCGCAGTGATACTCAAGTGTCTTTGCCCGAGGCGGAATCGCACCGCCCTTGCCAGGGGCCGGACTAGGTAATCTGCTCGGGTTCGCGCTCGGAGCTTTTGTTCCCTGAACGCTTTCCCTACCGCTTTGGACGCTGGGAATGAAGATGGCGGCCTCCCAGTCTCCGGCCCGGAGGAGCCGAGAGCTCGGGCCCCACTCCTCAGTGCGCCCTCAGAGAAAAGCCGTCAGTCCCTCCCGTCTCCCTGGTCTCCGGCCGCGCTCCGAGCTCAGCCGGCCTCTGACCAAGCGTTTCTATCTCCGGCGCACAGCCGTTTGGAGTCTCCAAACCCAGCAGATTCCTGCCGCGCGCTCCCGCGCCACTCCTCCCGGAGGAGGAAGGAGGGGGTCTCTCCGGATCTGCCCCTTGTGGGGTCCCTGCCCGAAGAGCAGCGGCCTGACTGTGCCGGGATCACAGTTCAAGGTAAGCCCGAGCTGGTAGCTCACTGTTCGGCTCGGTCTCTGCCGTTGGCTTCCCCGTTCTGATACCTGGGAGCTCTGCCACCCTCAGACACCCCCGGTCTTTCTGTGACCCCGCGGGTCCTGAAACCACGCTGTCCCCACGAGGGCTCCACCCCCCGCTTAGCCTCTGGAGTGACGTCCCTCCGTGGAGCAGACTCTAAAAGTCCCGATTTTGTGCTCCGCTGCTCTGCGGCTTGTCGGCAGCCGGCCCCTCCCCCCGCGGTCTGTCTTCCCTAACGTCGCCTCAGATTCACTTCGCAGGTCCTACCTTCTGGAAAGTGGTCGTTTTTCTGTTCCTAGAATTGCTGCTCTTCTTCTCTTCGATCTCCTGTTGAGTTTGTAGATGTTCAGAATAGTTTGATAACTGTCTAGCTGCACTCCTGGGACCAGACGAAATTTAGGTCTCCTACTTCTCCGCCAATCTTGCTGCTTTCCCGTTTTGACATATTTTAATAGCATTTTACCGAGGCTTTTTTGGTGTTCATATTTATAAATTAAATTGATTTTTAAGTTTCTTATGTGCTTTCTTTAGTAAGTTTTAGTCTTAGGGCTATGTAAGGGTTGTCACAGGAATGAAGACTATTATGTTTCCTTATGGGACTTCTGTAATACAGGTATTATTGGTTTTTTTGAAGATGAGATAGTACTCAGCAGCAAAAATCCTGTGGCTCTTGTGTAGAGATCCTACCAACTTTGGAATAGTACTCCGTTATCTTCCTCAAATTTCTGTTTCCCGATTTGTTTCCTATTTCAGTGTTTGAACTCTTCGTTTATTTTGATGATTTATATATTTTCTAGGAATTGTGTATTTTCTTCAGATTTTCTAATTTACTTTTTAAAGTGATACTGGTTTTTCTTTTTCTTTTCTTTTTTTTTTTGATACAGGTTTTTCTAAAAATAATTAAAAACCCCCTGTATCAACTTTCTTGTCCTTAATTTTACACATTTGTGTTTTCTTTTCCTTGATTAGTTGTGGTGGTGGTTTCCTTCTCTTATTTTCTTAAAAAGTCTTATTTTTATCAATTTCACATATTTTTTTCTAATTCATGAGGATTCTTATTTTTCTTGCTTTTCCCTTCTTGTTTTCATTCACTCAGTTTCTTATTTATTCTTGCCAATTCTTCTTCAGATCTCTAACAATTTCTAGCTTTATTAACATTGATACTATAACATTTACTGTATAAAGAAATACTACAGTTATATCTCCATCTGAATTATACCCTTTAGAATATAACACAACCCTATTTATCCTAATCAATTTTTATTTTTGCGCTGGACTTTATTTTGTATGAATAGAGCATTTCCATCCCACTTCCTTTTTGTTTATAGTTCTTCGAAATGCCTTTGCACATGGCTTTACTTGATTTTTAATATCTAGCACCTTTTTTTATTAAGATTTTATTTATTTATTTGAGAGAGAGCGAGAGAGTCTGTGGGCACATGTGTGTGCACAAGCTGGGTAGGGGGTGTGTGGGGAGGGGCAGAGGGAGAAGGAGAGAGAGAATCCCAAGCAGGCTCCGTGCTCAGTGGGGAGCCTCATGTGGGGCTCAATCTCACTACCCTGAGATCATGACCTGAGCCAACATCACGAGTTGGTCACTTAACCAACTGAGCCACCTAGGTGCCCCACATTTAGCATCTTTTAATAGCCCCTCTTGGTGTAGACTATGTATTCTTTACTATGATCTCTTTCTAAGTGTTGGGATGCTTAATCTTGCTTATTATTTTTAGCAATTATTGCTCTGGAGGCTTTTTTGAAGTTCATTTTTGTATTTTGAAACTATATCAGCAATTATTTGTGACTGTTCTCATGGTTTTTGGAGCTCATCCAATATTTTTATACCATGCCTTCCTCATTCTTCAATTCTTCTTCTTCTTCTTTTTTTTTAGATTTTATTTATTTATTTGATACAGAGAGAGATCACAAGTAGGCAGAGAGGCAGGCAGAGGGAGAGGGGGAAGCAGGCTCCCTGCTGAGCAGAGAGCCTGATGTGGGGCTCGATCCCAGGACCCTCAGATCATGACCTGAACCGAAGGCAGAGGCTTTAACCCACTGAGCCACCCAAGCGCCCCCCCCATTCTTCAATTCTTAAATGAGCTTCATTTTATACTTTGTTGGAGGACATCTTCAAATAATTTTTCAAGGAAACATGGGCACAGTGTTTTCTGAATCTGTGAATAACTAAGAATGACCTTCTGTCACCTAAATCCATAAATTGGCTGTATAGAAAATGCCCAGTTCACAGATTTCTCCCCATAATGCTAGATACAATATTGTCTGTTGGTTTCATTGTGGCATCTTAGGTGCCTATGAGCAAGCATATTTTTCATCCTTTAAAAACTACCTGATTTTTTTCTCATTTTGCTTATGGGGTTTAGAATATATCTTTGCACATAGTAGGCGCTTACTAAATATTTATTGCATGAGTAAATGAATGGGGAAATGTTTCTAACACATATCGATGGGTTCTTATTTTTGATGCTGCATATAAAAATTTCTTACCAACAACTAAGAAGTAATAAGCATACCAGTAGAAAATGGGTGAATGTTATAAGCAGATAATTTATAAATAAAAAGTAATAAAAGGTACTAAATATGAATCAAAAAATAAAAATTAGGGGTGCCTCAGTGGCTCAGTCAATTGTGTCTAACTCTTGATTTCAGCTCAGGTCATGATCTCAAGGTCATGAGATTGAGCTCTGTGTGGGGCTGTGCTGACCGTGGAGCCTGCTTGAAATTCTCTCTCTCCCTCTGCCCCTACCCCTGCTCTCTCTCTTTCTCTCTCTCAAAAAAAATTAAAACAAGATCCCTCCCCCCCTTTTTTTTGGACTCCTAAGCTGGAAAAGAGAAGTTAGTATAGAATCATGAATTGGTACAGCATCTCTGGGAGGCAATTTGTTAATATATATCAAAATTATTACATATGAAAATACCCTTTGCCCTAGTAATTCTGCCTTATGGATTTTACTCTTAAGAGAATAATCAAAGCTGTGTGCAGATTTAGCTTCAAAGATATTAATTTGAGCCTTATTTATAATAGAAAACTTGGAAAAATAAGAAACAGTGTAAATAAATTGTGATACATCCATAAACTGGAATATCACCTATTAAAAACGAAATGTTGTAATAGAAGAATATTTATAAAAATGGACATACAATCAGAATGCATTGTAAAATGAAAAAAGCTGGCTATAAAACAGTACTTTAATGTAATTCTATCCATTTCAACTTTTCACATTTTATTATCTACTATATTATAATAGATGTAGGGGAACAAGGCTATATTGTTTGCGAGGGAGAACATTTCTCTACAACAAAACTGGTTTGTAACAAAAATCAAAGTGTTAACAGAATCATGGGTCTCTGTTTCCATGTGAAAATGAATAAACTCCTTAACTCACACTCAAAAAATGTTATTTTTCTGTGAGCACTTCTTACCCTCTTTCCTTTTATAGTTTTTTAGACTTTGCTCATGCTTTCAAATTTCTCATGGAATTGACAGGATGTATTCAGTGACTGTTACTGAATTGCATTATGATTCTTCACTTTGGGATGTTCCGGCTTGTTCAGCTGGTCAGCGTGCATGAGTGTTATGTGTGTGTGTAGGATGAAAATGTGGTACGAACTCCGTCTGTCCAGAGAGAATGTCAGTTTGTTTTCTTGCCCATTATATGGGAAAACTGGCTTTCTATGCATTTTGCAGTTTTCACATTGTGTATACTTTTGTGCAAGTGACTGCTAGGAATTGTAAGACAATTTACAGTTGACTGACCTACTAATTTGACACAATCGGTAATGATCGATCGATCTATCTATCTATCTATCTATCTATCTATCTATCTATCTATCTAACAGAGAGATAGAGCCAGAGAGTACAAGCAGGGGGAGTGGCAGAGGGAGACGGAGAGGCAGGCTCCCCACTGAGCAAGGAGCCCGATGCAATCCCAGGACCCTGGGATCATGACCTGCGCTGAAGACAGATGCTTAACCAACTGAACCACCCAGGTGCCTCTCGATGATGTCTTTTAGACTCAGTCATTCACAATCCAATATGTGGATTCCAAAATTTAACTCTACATGTTTAAAATATCAAATGGATATTGTTTGGAATTTATATTGGTCCTTTTTAAAAAAAATTCCAAATGGAGCCAAGAAATAGGCAACATAAGATTTTAAAATGCCCGAGCTTTATGACTACATCAGAGACTTAGTATATAAAATCTTCAGTGTGCTGATCTGTATTGGGCAGGCATGTAGGTTTGAGTTGGAGAGGTATAGCAATCACCCTGGGGCACCTACACCATTACTCAAGACCTAAATCTCTGAGAAATACACAGTGAGTCCACATCTCAGATGGATTGCAGCCAAAAAGCCTTTCCTTCATTGCCCATCAGGGTGTTGAGTGAAAAATTATGCCCTTCACTCTCTGCTCCTTTGGGTTCCATTAGGTATCTCCCAGGATAATTTTATAGCTCTGCCAAATTAAGAATAGCAACAACAATGACAAACATTCTTTAGGAGCATTTTCCTAAGATTTATAGCATCTTTCTATATTCCTCCTAGTCATCCTAAAGCAAATGAATATTCTTTCACTAAATCAGTGCCTTGGCTTCAAAAGAATGTGAAAGGCTGTCATTACCTAGGTAGACAGGTGATGTCAGTCTTGAAAAGTTTAAATTATGGGTGCTTTTCTTGTTTCACCACAAAATAGGCATTTCAAGGAAATCAATTACAATTTACTGGTTTCAAAGCTGATTTCCAGTAGAGGGAGCCCTTGCTTGGGTAATACAATGGAGGGACCATTTTCTTCATAGTTCCTTTTACCTTCTTTAAAACTCATACCCTAAAGATTTTGAATAGGATTCATTTTCATAATTTTTCCACCCCCAGCTCTATTTGCACACTAAACACAAAATTATTTTGTTTTTTGTTTGATATGAACCACATTACTGTTTCTATGTCTAGACCCCAGGGCCGGAATCCCCCAGCGTTCAGGATTCTGGATTTGGTACCTGGTGATTGACCATAAAGCATGGAGTATTTGGGATGTGTCCGTGTGTCCTGGGGGCTTGTTGGTATTACTTCACTTATTTTGCAGTTAAATGATACTTATTATTCTTTAAAGATTTATTTATTTATTTTAGAGAGAGTGAGAAAGTGCATGAGTGGGGGAAAGACAGAGAGGAGAGGGAGAGAGAGGGGGAAAGACAGAGGAGAGGGAGAGAGAGAGAGAGAATCCCAAACAGACTTCTCTCTAGCCTGGAGCCACCCAGGAGTCCAGATATATACTTATTAACACACTAAGAGGCTTTGAATGGCTTTTGAATGGGTGATTGGTATGCACCTTGGAATCACAGTCACCTGAACATTAGTCATCATGCAGTTTGCAGACAAAGCCTCAGATGAGTACAGTGAAGGGCAGGATCCATCCTTGGTGAGAACTGGCAGTAAAACCTCAGCCTGGGGCTCATCCTTTCTCTTGGGGGATGAAGCATTCTTAGCACTGTCTGGGGAATGGAATCAAAGCGGCTCCTTAGTGCTTTCTCTGAGTTCGGGGGAAAAGAATGCCTACTCATCGTAGATCCAATCCTGTGGTTGTCTCTATAATGCCAAACAATGCTGTTTACTTGTTCTTTTCATTCTCGAGGTGACCAGTTTTTGGGACCGATCAGAGTTGCCATTAGGAGCCATGTAGACTCAGAGGCAGCCCAAATGAGGTGGAGGTTAAGATGCTGGGGTTCAGAATCAGGCACCCTACATTCAGACCCCAGGTCTTGCCCTCACTCACTGTGTAAGTGGGACGTGTCGTCCAACCTTTCCAAGACAATAACAGTATTTACGTCGCGGAGTTGAGTTGAAATGACATAATCCTGGCAAATAACAAGTGCCTAATGTATGTTAGGTACTACTGTTATTGTTGATTTTATTAGATGCGGTTTGTCTTTGGTGTCCTAAATTCCTTCATTTCAGACCTCGAGTTCCTTCCCAAATTCCTACCAGCTCTGCTTTGCCCTTACCAGGTTACTGTCAATGGCAGGAATCATAATTAGGCAATTGTTATACTTAATATATAATTTTTGCCCATTTCATAGCCTGGGCATATTTTTATTATGTAGTATCAGTGGGAATTAAGGAGTACCGTACCATTTTCTCCTCTTCCCAAAACGCTTGAGGGGTTTGTGTTTCTCGGGGGTGGGAATGGACATGGTTGGGGGAGTGGACACAAAAATCTCCTTTTAGTTGTTGAAGAAAGTGTCTTAGAAAATGAAGCCCACAGAGAAAGCCCCCTTGACCAAGCCAACAAAGCAGCTCCAAGGATCATTCTCACTTCAAGTCACAAGAAACTTTTTTTTTTTTAATTAGGGAAAAATGAGAGGGAAAAGCCCTTGTCATGTGTGTACAACAGTGTAATCTTATCAGTACTTGTCTCTTACGAACTAAAGAAATTAGCCTAACTCTTGACATCAAGGTTTAGATTTTAATTCAAGTGGTCCGGGCTTAATGGATTATCTTACACTGGTCTCTATTCACTGGTGAGAGTCACTCACACTTTTGATTCTGCAAGAGAAAAGTTTGCTTTTGTAAAATCTTATTTTTAAAAATTGAGTTTGCTCTTTTTCTCCTATAACCTTTTATATAGTCTGCCCTTTAGATGGAAGGACGTTCCAGACGTCTGCAGTGAAGAGAATCAAACAGGGTTTGCAAGAGGAGGGGTTGTTGAGTTATGAGATTTTTTTTTTAAGATTTTATTAATCATTTGAGAAAGAGGGAGAGAAAGAGAAAGCATGAGTGAGGGAGGGGCAAGGGACAAGCAGACTCCGTGCTGAGCGTAGAGCCCGACTTGAGGCTCAGTCCCAGGACCCTGATACCATGACCTGAGCCAAAGTCAGATGCTTAATCAACTGAGCCACCCAGGTGCCCCGAGATATTTTTTGTAGATATTTTTGCACCCCTCTTAGAATGAGAGGTGGGGAGGCTAGGGGAACCTGAGGTTGCAAAAATAAACGACTCTTTTCAGGGAACTTGCAGGCTTACAGGGATGAGGAAGAATGGGTCCAAAGGAGTAGGACCAGCTTCAATACATCCAGCTGTCCTCAAAATGCCACTTGCATCTCTTTCTAAAAATGAAGTGTTAGGTCATGGAGAGGAGAAAAGAGATGACTCTCTCCCTTTTTGCTGCTATATATGGGAGCTCCAGTCATTCGTTGTAGGTGGGTTGCAAGTATTTGAAGGATTAAGTTGACCTTTGGTTTTTGAATAGATGCTGACCACAGAGAAACTTTAAAGTATTCTCCAGTGGTCTAGACCTGCACTCTCCTTACAATAGCCATCAGCCTCTGGTGGCTCTTGAGCACTTGAAATGTGGCTAGTGAGATGAGGAAGTGATTTTTAACCTTATGTAGTTATAATTAATTTACATTGACTTTAACCACAGCGTTTATATATACTTATTATATGTTGAAATGAGAACATTTTAGATATATTGGGTTAAATATAATACATTTTTGAAGTTAATTTCATCTGTCTCATTGTACACTTTTGAAAGTATTTAAAAATATATTTTTAGATAGTACCAATAGTTCATTCCTTTTCATTGTGGACAAGTAGGTATTCTACTACATGACTAACATGTTTTGTTCATCCATTCAGTTATTAGTGGACATTAAATTGTTTCCATTTTGGGACTACTACAAATAAAGCTGCTGTGGACATTTGTGTACAAGTCTTTGAATGAACACAATGTTGATAATACTGCTATAAACATTGGGGTGCATGTACCCCTTTAAATCAGTAAATCAGTTTTCTTTTGGGCAAATATCTAGGAATAAAACAACTGATTCCTTTGGTCAGCGTAACTTTAACATTTTAAGAAACTGCCATTCTGTGTTGCAAAATGAAAAAATTGATCAATGGGGTTTTACCAAAATTAAAAACTTATGCTCTTTAAAAGACACTGTTAGGAGAATGGAAAGGCAAACCACAGACTAGGAGCAAATATTTATAGATTCTATACAGATGTTGACGAGGATGCAGAGAAGGGGGAACCCTCTTGCACTGTTGGTGGGAATGCAAACCTGTGCAGCCACTCTGGAAAACAATATGGGGGTTCTTCAAAAAGTTAAAAACAGAACTACCCTATGACCCAGCAATTGCGCTACTAGGTATTTACCCAAAGAGCACAAAAATACTGATTTAAAGGGGTACATGCACCCCAATGTTTATAGCAGTATTATCAACAATAGCCAAATTATGGAAAGAGCCCAAATGTCCATTGACAAATGAATGGATAAAGAAGTTGTGGTATATACACACAATGGAATATTACTCAGCCATCAAAAAGAATGACATCTTGCCATTTATAACACCATGGATGGAGCTAGAGGGTATTATGCTAAGCGAAATAAGTCAGTCAGAGAAAGACAAATACCATATTATATCACTCATATGTGGAATTTAAGCACCAAACCAATGAAAAAGGAGAGAGGCAAACTATAAACAGACTTTTAACTATAGAGAACAAATAGAGTTTCTGGCAAGGAGGTGGGGGGGATGAGTAAATAGATGATGAGTATTAAAGAGGGCACTTGTGATGAGCACTGAGTGTTGTATGTAAGTGATGAATCACTAAATTCTATTCCTGAAACTAATATTACACTGTATATTTAGCTACTGGAATTTAAATAAAAACTTGAAACTTCAAAAAAAAAAAAAAAGATATACTAGTTGAAAACCAGCACGTCAAAAAATGCTCGACAATCTTCATTCGAGGGTGCAAATTAAAAGCACAATGAGATACCACCATATAAATATTAGATTGTGTAAAAAAAAAAACAAAAACCCACTCATTTCCCCCCTCCTGTCTGGGGAAAAACCTAGTTCTTCTCTACTGTGTACTTCTTTCCTGTGAATCTCCTTTACCACTTAACACAGAACACATTTCTGACACTTCTGGTCACCAAATGTGAGGTTTACACCAATTGTTACACCAAACAATTCTCTGCAAAACCAGTTGGGTGTCCTACAATTAACTCAATTCTGACACTACTTACTCAGAGGCAGCATCAGATCCTACAGGTTAAGGCCCACAAGATTGCCCCTAACCCCAACACACACACACACACACACACACACACACACACACACACACACACAGCAAACACCAGTTGCAATCACCTGTGTGGTTTTGATGAGGGTTGTGTTGAATATACAGGCAAATTTGGGGATAACTGGTATCTTAACAAAATTGAGTCTCCTAACTCACGAACAAGTGCATCTCTCTATTTAGTATGATGCTTTGTAGTTTTATACAAATTTTATCAGAGTTATCCCTAGGTGTTTCACATTTTTGATGCTGTTGGAAATGGTATTCATTTTTAGTTTCAATTTCTGAAAATTTGTTGTTAGTATATGAAAATACAATTAAATTATTTGTCACATATGTTTTACAACCTTGCTAAGCTCACTAATTAATTCTAGTAGCTTTTTTGTAGTTTCCATCAGGTTTTCTATGTAAGCAATCATGTAATCTGTGAATATATACTGTTTTACATCTTCATTTCTGACCTTGATGCCTTGAATTTCTTTTTCTGGTCTTAGTGCACTGACTGGAACCTCTGGGACAATGTTGAATAGAAGTGGTGAGAGCACATATCCTTGGCTTATTGTTAAGCATAGGAGAAAAGAATTCAGTCTTTTACCATTAAGTATGATGATAGTTACACACCTTTCTTTGATGTCTTTTATCAGGCTAAGGAAATTTCCTTCAGTTCCTACTTTGCTAGAGTTTTGTTTTCTATTGTTTTGTTTGATAGTGGTGGTGGTAATTGGTTTTGTTTTTAAAGCAAGAATCAATGTTGGATTTTATCAAATGCTTTTTTGGCAACTATCAAGAGGATCATATGGTTTTTTATTTTTATTTGTTAATATGGAAGATTATATTGATTGATTTGCAAATATTAAACCAACCCTGAATTCTTGGGGTAAAATATACTTAGTACTGATTTATATTATTTATTTGGTTTGATAAAATATTCTTTGGAATTTTTAGATGTATGTTCATGAGGAATATTGGTGTATAGTTTTCATTTCTTACAATGTCTTTGTCTGGTTTTGGTATTCAAATAATGTTGGACTCAAGGAATGAGGTGGAAAGTGTACATTACTTTGCAATTTTCTGGAGAGTTTGTATAGAATTAGTATTATTTACTCTTTAAATATGTGATAAGTTTTCATCATCGAAACTTTCTGGGCCTGAAGATGTCTATCTAAGAAAGCTTTTAACTACAAATACAATTTCTTAAAATATTTATAGAGTTATTAAGATTTCTATTCTCGAATGAGTTTGGCAGTGTGCGTCTTTCAAGGAACACTTGGTCATATCATCTAAATTATGCAATTTATCAAATTTGTAAATCTGTTTACAAATTTCCTTATTTTCCTTTTATTATCTTCATGATACAATGCACGCTGTTACCCTTCTCATTCCCCATGTTGGTTCCTTGTGTTCCCTCTCTTCCAGGAAACTCTATCTAGAGCAGGTATTGGCAAACTACAGACTGCAGGCCAGTCATGTGTTTTGCAAATAAATTTTTATTGGAACACAGTCTAATTTATTTGTTTATGTATTATATATGGCTGCATTCTTGCTACAATAGTAAGGGTGAGTAATTGGTACAGAAATTATATGTCTATAATGCTAAAATATTTACCATCTGGTCATTTATGAAAAAGTTTGCTTTTGAGGGGATTAACCAAATATTTTATAATGATTCCATTTGTATCATTCAGAGTGCAATCAAAGAAACAGAACCGGTAGGAGAAACATGCATATGAATAGATGATAGATAGATAGATAGATAGATAGATAGATAGAGGGATGATTGATACTTATTATAAGGAACTGGCTTAGATAATTATGGGACCTGTTTAAGCAACTCTGAAGTCCACGAGTCCGGCAGTCAAGAAGGGAAGATCATGAGTGACCTAGAACCCCATGGACATGGGCCGAAGCTGTTGTCTGCAGGCAGTTAGGAAGGGAAAATTCAGCAAACAGAGAGCAGTTGTAGGGTCAACTGGCTTAGGGACTGCCTAAGCCTTCTTTCAAGGGGTTTCCACTGATTAAATCAGGCCCACCAGGATTATCTCTTTTACTTAAAGCCAAATGATTAGGGACATCAATTATATCTGCAAAATTCCTTCCCTGCAGCATACCATCAGTATTTGATTGAACACTGGGAGAGGTACATACGTGCCACAAAATGACTGCTATCGTACCTCTTGTCCTTGGAGTTTTAGTTCAGCCAAGTTGACCCATCAAAAACCATCACAGGATTTTATTTCCTTTATGGGCTTATATGTTATAGCTCTTTGTTTCATAGTTTAGTGCTTTAGGGTTTTCAACTTAAAATATTCTAACTTAAATTAATATTATGCTCTTCATATACAGTATGAGAACTTTACAGTTGTATACTCAAATTTCTCTCCTCCCAACTTCTGTGCTATTCTTGTTATCCATTATAGTTTTACATATATTATCAGCCTCACATTCTATTGTTATTGTACTTGTCTAAACAATAATCTTTTATAGAGTTTCCCCCAATTTTTTTATTGTGGTAAAATATACATAACATAAAATTTACCATTTTAACTGTTTTTAAGTATACAGTTCAGCAGTTTTATATCCATTCATAATGGGCAACCATTACTACCATCCATCTCCATAACACTTTTCATCTTGTCAATCTAAAACTCCGTATCTATTAAACAATAACTCTCCATTCTCCCCTCTCCCCAACTTCTGGCAACCATCATTCTACTTTCTGTCTCTGTGAATTGGACTACTTTGAGTATGTCGTATAAAAGATATCATACAGTACTTACCTTCTTATGACTGGCTTATTTCCCTTGTCATAATGTCCTCAAGGTTAATCCAGGTTGTAGCCTGTGTCAGAATTTCCTTCCTTTTGAAGGCTGAATAATACTCCATTATATGCCTGTACCACATTTTGCTTATTCATGAGGGACATGCATTGCTTCCACATCTTAGCTATTGTGAATAATGCTGCAATGAACATGGTGTACAAATATCTCTTTGAGATTCTGATTTCAATTACTTTGGGTCTCTTTTATAGTGTTTGTATACCTATGTATTTTTTTTTTAGTTGTATTCTCTGGGTATTGGAAGTTGCATATATGAGTTTTTATTGATATAAACTGATATCAACATTTCACCACTTGAATGACATGTGGAGTCTTTACTTTCATTTGGCCCTTTACATTTCATTTAGGCCCTTTTATGTTCCCCATTTAAAAATCTTGAATATCAGATGATGTTATAATTTTTGTTTCGGTCATCAAAAATGATTTATAAAACTCATGATGAGAAGGATAGTGTGTTATATATACCCATGTTTCTCCATTTTTGTTGTTGTCATTTTTAATCTTCTTTCCTGGTACTTTAAATTTCTTTCTTTTGTCACTTCTTTTCTGTTGGCAGAATACCTTTATCCAATCTTTAAGGGTAGATCTGCCAGAAACACATTCTGCTAATTTTCCTTTGTCTGAGAACATCTTTATTGCCTCTTCATTGCTGGTGGTTATAGAATTTGTCAAATATAGAATTTGTCAAATAACCAGTTTTGCTGGTTATAGAATTTGTCATTGGCAGTTCTTTTCATTCAGTACATGAAAAATGTCACTTCCTTCTCTTTTTTTTTAAAGATTTTATTTATTTTTTGTTTTTTAATTTTTTAAAAAGATTTTATTTATTCATTTGACAGAGAGAGGGAGAGCAAGAAAGAGCACAAGCAGGGGGAGTGGCTGGCAGAGGGAGAAGCAGGCTCCCTGCTCAGGGAGCCCAATGCGGGACTGGAGCCCAGGACCCTGGGATCATGGGATCATGACTTGAGCCAAAGGCAGACACTTAACTGACTGAGCCACCAGGCATCCCTTTATAAGAGAGAGTGCACAAGCAGGGGGAAAAGCAGAGGGAGAGGAAGAAGGAGGGTGTCCACTGAGCAAGGGAGCCTGATGCAGGGCTTGATCCGAGGACCCTGGGATCATGACCTGAGCTGAAGGCAGAAGCTTAACTGACTGAGCCACCCAGGTGTCCCAGATGTCACATCCTTCTGTTCTCTATGGTTTTGGGTAAGAAGTCAGCTGACATTTGAATCAATACTAAGGTAATGCACCATTTCTTTTTTGGCTGATTTCAAGCTTTTTTTTTTTTTTTTTTTTTTCGTCTTTAGTTTTCAGAAGTTTAATTATAATGTGTCTTGGTATGACTTTCTTTGGATTTATCTTATTTGTGGTTTGTTTTACTTCTTGAATCTGAGGGCTATGTCTTTTGCCAAATTTGGGAAGTTTTCACTCATTTTTTCTTCAAATAGGTTTTCAGCCCCCTCTCTTTCTCATCTTCTTTTGGTATTCCAATGATACAAATGTTGGATCTTCTGTTATTGTTCCACAGGTCCCTGAGGCACTTTATTATTATTAATTATTATTATTATTTTCTCTGCTGTTCAGATTGTGTAAATTATTCTTCTCCTTCTCCTCCTTCTCCTCCCCCTTCTTCTTCTTCTCCTTCTTTCTTCTTTCTTCTTCAAGTAGGCTCCACGCCCAGCATGGAGCCCAACATGGGGCTTAAACTCAGGACCCTTAGATCAAGACATGAGCTGAGATCAAGACTCAGATGCTTAACTGACTGAGCCACCCAGGCACCCGCAGATTGTGTTAATTCTATTGTTCTGTCTAGAAGTTAGATGATTCTATCTTCTGTCATTCCACTCTACTATTGATCCCATCAGCAAGTTTTATTTCTGATATTGTATGTTTCAGCTCTACAATTTCCATGTTCCTTTTTTAATAGTTCTCTTTCTCTGATAATATTTTCTCCCTTTTCCTGTTATAAGAGAATTTGTGATTGCTGGTTGAAACATTTCTATGATATCTGCCTAAAAATCCCTGTTTACATAATTCCAACATCTGATTTATCTCTGTGTTGGTATCAATTGACAATAGATTTTTGTATTGTTATCCTGGACAGGTGTTGACTATTAAGTTAGGAGACTCTCTAAATTTTCCAATTTTGTTAAGAAGTCACACTGTTTAGCTTTAGCTCATAGACCCTGACCTATTTTTGTGGGCTGAGGTTCCAATCACAATTTAATTTTCACATGCTTTGTGGTGCCACTTGGGTCTGTTATGTTTATCTGATGCTTCTAGGGCTTTCATTGGTTTCTCCTGCCAGGTAGAGTGGAAGGAGCTTCCTCAGACCAGGCCCTTCCTGCTGTCTTTAAGCAGAAGACCATGATCCACAGGAACAGAGAGCTCTTCCTGACATTGGTGCTTATTGTGTCAGGATACCTTTTGCTACTGCCCCCAGTCAAGCAATGGGTCTTGGTCCTAGAGATGTATTGCAAGACTGTCATGGAAGCAGAGTGTTCCTTGGGCTGGGAAATTTGTTGTTCTGGTTCCCCTTTATTGCTGTTCCTGGTGATGCCATGTCTCTGGATGAGGGAGAAGAGTATCAGGCCCAACAGGGAAGAATGATACCCATGCTGGCAGCTTATTATTAGGGGCTGGGGTCTTCCAATTTGTTCTCCTGCCACTTCTGCTAAGCTTCCTTGTTTTGTCACTGGGAATCTCTTTTGATCTGGGGAAGAAATGAGCTTACCTGGGATATCTTCTGTTGTAGGTTGGGTACTGGGAAATGCTGGATGGCCTTACTTTGTTGTGTGAAGGGCTTTGGGGAGGAGTGGTCATCTGACACTCTGCCACTATCTTATTCCTTCAGTTCTGGGCTTCTGAACAGTCTGCTTTTCTCTTTCCACCTGTTGGAATTCTCCTTTGGCTGTCTCTTGTGTTATTTCCAGGATTTGTAGTTGTGCTATGTGGGAAGGAACAAGAACAGATATCTCTACACCATTTTGCCCAGAATGGAAGTCATCAATGATCTTTTAAAAATATTTTAATAATAAGAAAATATCTTCTATATATTTTTAAAAAATTTTAACTTATTTGAGAGGGAGAGACAGCACAAGAGAAGGGAGCGACAGAGGGAGAAGGAGAAGCAGACTCCCCAGTGAGCAGGGAGCCTGTTGTGGGGCTCGATCCCAGGACGCAGCCACCCACCTGACTGAGCCATCCAGATGCCCAATAACTTCTGTATTTATATATTATTTACAGAGTCACTATTTCTAGTGCTCTTCATCCTTTTGTAGATCTGTTTTCCATCTGGCACTGTTTTTTTTTTTTTTTTTTTTTGTTCTTTTTTTGTTTTTTTTTTTCTGGTTGAAGGACTTCCTTTAACATTTCTGTAGCACCGGTCAGCTAGAAGTGAATTCCTTCAGCTTTTCTATGCCTTCAAAAGTTTTCATTTCACTCTGTTTATGAAAGATGATTATCTCGAGTATAGATTTCCAAGTTAACAATTTCTCTCACTATTTTAAACATGCCGCTCCATTGTCTTCCCACTTGCATTGTATCCTACAAAAATTCTGTTGTCTGCCTTATCTTTGCCCCTCTTTAGGTGACATATCTCCACCCCCACCCCACTCCCAGCTACTTTTTTAACATTTTCTCTTTATCACTGGTTTCGAGCAATTTTATTATAATGTGCTCATAGTTTTGTTCATGTTTCTTGTGCTTGAGCCTGTTGAGGTCCTTGGATTTGTGGCTTTATAGTTTTCATCAAAGTTGAAAAATGTTCCACCCTGCTTCTCTCATTAGCAAGAAGAAACATCATCTATTAATGTATGTCCTCTTAAAAGCCCAGAATTGGAGAGTTCTTTAGAAATTAGATAGCACAACCCTTGTCACTTTCTTCATAAATACTAATGTTTTATAAAGTATACACATTTATGTTTACTTTCTAGTAGATTTTCCAAAGTGATTAGCTCTTTTTCAAGCTTAATGTGACATCACCTGCCCCAGGCATGGTTAAGAAAATAATTTGGTGTCTGTTCTGGAGTAAGATTTTTAATTCAGGACAAAAGTGTTATTACCCGCTCATACTTCGCTGGTTGTCGTGTACATTGGTATGGGCACTGGTCAATTTGGAAATTGAATATTTATTAAAATGCAAAAATACTTTTGATGCAGTAATTCCAAGCTAGGTAAAGGACTTGGTATATGCTAGATGTAGTTGTGCATATGAGAAATGACGTGAAAATAAATATGGCAGCAAGATTTGTAACAGTCAAGTTGTGAAAGTAATATACGTGCCCATCAGCAGAAGACCAGTTAAAATAGTTGTGGTGCATTCACACAATGGCACACTATTCACGAAGAATGAGAAAGCTCTTTGCATCCTAACATGAAACAAAAGCTAAGATACACTATTATAGAAAACACAATATATGAAACATTATGTGTTTTGTAAAACCGCAAGATGGAAATCAGTTTAGTAATCTATCACTGATATATCAATCTATCATTTGTAGATGCACAGAATACTTCTGGAAAAATCAGTAGGTAAAGGACCTAGATAACTGTGGAGTATGTAGGGATGCTTGCTTTTCACTTTAGCCCATTCATACCCTTTGAACATGGTACCATGGCTGAATTCTCCATTCACAGAAACAAGTAAGCGCCAAACACATAAACCATGTGACATGGATGATTCACAAAGCAGATGATAGGAAATCAATACTATTCTCCCAAATTCTGCCCTCAGGGGGAAAAATGGAGCCTCGCTTTTGACGGTCTGAAGACATCGAATCCCTTCCTTTGTCTTAGTGTGAGAGCACCAGGCTTGAAATTAGAAGGCCAGATGTAAGAGAACTTGATTAGACCTCAGCAGCCATGGCTTCCAATTCAGGCTCTGAACACGGCAGCTGGGTGTCATTGGGAATATAAAATCATCCTTTCAGAGCCTGAATGTTTTTCTCTGCTGGAGACCACATGAGATGTGCAGGTGTAAATGCCTGGCATCTGGCATATACACTGTGTTTCACCCATCCTAGAAAAAGTGCTGTATTGAAAGCACAGGGCGATCCCAGTTTTACTCTTTAGACAGTCTGCTTCGCCATTCTAAGCACAATCTTTCCTCATTTGTGGAACGGAAGGAATGATTTTCTGTTCCAGATTCTCCAAAGGGATTCCCATGAGAAAAGCAGCTGGAGGGGGGGAAGAACCATACTCTCCCGGAAGTATCAAAGGAAGGAGGATTGGGGTGTGGAGCTTCTGGGTCTCTTTGGCCCTTGCAGACATTACACAGCCAGCAGGCAGGGGCAGAGAACCTTCTAGGGGCAGGATTGATGCCTTCTTGCTGGGAGGCTGTGTGGAACATTTAGATGAAGGAGCGCTTTGCTGAGACACAATAGTGTGTCTACCTAAATTCAGGGTGTTTGTGAGGTTTGGGGGGAGAAAGCCGAGGAAACCAGGAGAGGAGAACCTATAATAAAGCAGCGATGAGGTATGAGAAAATGGTAAAAGAGAGGGACTTTAAGCAGTCTTTCAGTATACATTTAATCTCCCTTACGCTTCTTCAAGTAAATATTTGAATGACTTTTTAATTATCTTTGTTGCCAGACATTTCCTTGAGCTGGGATCATATAAAATACTGGAATTTATTCAGGTTACAACTGTCAAGTGAGGATGCTGAGTCTTTAGGGTCTTCATTGACACCTTGGTAGTTTTAGAAGCTTTGGTGGCTTTTTAGAGGCTCTTAAATACTGTTGTGGGTTTCATGGCATTCATCCTTTCCCTGGTACCTACAAGGTTTGACATGATCTGGCACCTACCTACCTCTTAAACCTCGCTTTCTACCATCATCTCCTTTGCTCCTTCTGTCCCATCCAGTATGTCCCATCTTGCTGTTCCCCAAAGATACCAAACACACTTTGATCTCCAGGCCACTCCACTTGCTGTTTCTTCTACATGACATCCCCATGGCACACTTCAGCATTCTCAGCTCCTTAGAAAGGAGTTCTGTGACCAAACCTACTTAAAACACCTTCTCCATCTCTATCTTTTGCTTCATTCTTCCTCTTAGATAATGTTTATTACTGGCATTTTATTGAGCAGTCTGTTTATTTGTATATTTAGGTTCTCTCTACTCCACTTGATTAAAGCTCTACAAAGGCATTACCTTGTCTTGCTTATGGCTACATTCCTGATGCACAAAAGGATGCTGAATAAGTATTTGTTGAATGAATGAACGGTGTACAAGTGATGGGTCCTCTTTCTCACTTAATCACTTTGGCAGCATCCACTACCAAGGTACAAAACTCAGTACAAGACAGCTAGAGGAGAAACAAAATAAAAGCCATGTAAGTGTCTGGCTCTTAGAGAGACCATAGACTAATGGGGTAGACAGATGTACACCAAAAATCTCAATGGCATGCTTACAATTTGACCTAAGTTCAAGGTAATGTGGGTCCATCCCAAAGTGAGATATAATAGTGTCGCCTACTATTTATTTAGTGCTTTACTGTGTTTGCACTGGAGTGTTTCCACACATTATTTCTGTGATGATGCATGTGAAATTAATATGAAAATCTGAACGTACGAAATAGATCAATTAAAGGGTGACTATTTGCATTATAAAAGAATTCTTCGTGGTACAAAAGGATTTGTGCAGGGTTCCCTTAAAAAGCATCTCTCCTAGTGTATTAAAGTGTTTATTTATAGGTCATTAACTACTTGACCAAGATGCTGCAGGACAGAGCAGCATAAACACAACTGGTCAGGAAGCCCCACTAGTGCAAGAGCAATTAAATATGAAGATAAAGTATTTTTGAAGTAATACACAAAGTCAATGGGGAAAGGGGATTGCCTGGATTTGTTTTATCTCAGTAGGGAACATGTACACTGGATGAACTACACACCTATATGTTCTCATTCATGCCAAACCGAGGCAGATGCATTCTCCTCTCTGTATGGCTAACGTCTGATATGTCCGGGGTCATAACCATGCTTGGCCCCCTTATGGTTGTGCTTTAATTAAGAGGTAAAATTATTAAAGTGGCAGATGTTTCTAGCCCGAGGACCTGGACCCAGTTACATCAAGCAGATGGTCCCAAGCAAAAGATCATCCTTTAAGGAAGAAGCATTTGCAATTCATGAGCATTCAGGATGTTCATTTCTCTCACTCCCCAATGTTCTGCTTGTCAGGGGTCCCATTGTGTGGCCAGGGAGCATGATGAATTAGGCAAACCCCTTCTGGTTTGGGACATAGTCTTGCACTGATGAAAATTAAAAGTATCGTCTTCCAGAAGATCAAGAGATCCAACTCTCCAGAGTAGAGACTTCTCCTGCCCTCCTTCTTTTCTGCCTGGCGATCTGGCTGAAAGTCATCATTTACGTCACAAGATATGACTTGGACCCAGAGCTGTGGAAGAATTTACTTGCTCCTTTGTGTAATTCCTGAAATTTTCACCTTGGGACTGGCCCTGGTCAGATCTGGGGCTCACTTTGATCCCTCACCAGGAGGACTGGCCAGTAGAGGCTCAGGAAAGACTATCATTTGCAAGCAAAATATCCTGGCTTGATATCAGAAAATATGGATTCCACCTTTCATGCCCAGTGTGACCTGGGGCAAAGCACACACACAATCTCTGGATTGCAACCTCTTCGTTTTTATCTATTCAATAAACAGTTATTGAAGATCTACTCTGGGCATGTTAGCTGAAAAGAGAGGGTAATCAAATTTCCTCTCTTATCTCACAACAGAACAGTGGAGGTCAGATGAGATAAATGAAAAGACATTAAAGTAATATTATATGGAAATTTAGGAGTCAATAGTGATAGAAGGCCAGGCCTTGTACCATGGAATATGCCTAATAAAGCATATCTCAGTCATAGACACATTATGGAATAAAGCTAGAAAAATGGTGGGCTTTACATTCATTTATTGGATTTGCTGTTTTATTCCTTTGCAATAGCCTGAATCTGTAAATGATAGATAATATTTTATATAAAAGAAGTTTGAGGTGCTCTGAGTCCAAGTTTTTCATCTCTTTTTGATAAGAATATCAAATAAAGAGCACGAAAGGAAATAGCATGCTTGGTTGCACTTGAGTTATGCTGATCTAGTAGGTGTATTGTTTTCTGTCTTTCTCTCCCCTTCTAGTACAGTTGCCCACTCTGCTTCCTTCCTCTTCTGAGTTCTCAGTATCCTGGCTCTTCCCTTTGTATGATAATGGTGACTGAAGACTTCTTTTGCCCTGGCTTGGGGATGTATTATTCTTGTCAGGGAGGAAAATTAATTTTCCCTCCACCATTATGAGTTCTTAGCTGAGACCACTGAAAAAAAGACAAATTAACAAGAGAAAAGCAAACAAGCTTATTAAGATGTATACCTCATGTATATGGGGGAGAAACCAGGGAGAAATAAGTAACTCCCTTAGGTAGCTTAGGAAACAGGACTTAAATATGGTTAAAAAGAAAACCACATGCCCCAAAATGGTGTCACTTAGGTTAAGGCCCCAAGCCAGTAAACCAAGACTAAATACCTAACCAAACTGTGGTTTCAATCCCCCAGAAATCTAGTTTGAACCAGTCAGTCAGGAATTTTTCTGATCAGCACCAAGGAGGTAATTTGTCACATGGGCCCTCCTCATTGCCCCAAAGGGAGATGAGCTAATCTACCTGTTAAAATCCTTTTGTCCCCAAATGAAGGTGACCTCACCTGAAATGATCCTTTTCTGTTTATGACCTCCTTGTCCTGCCTTTAAAAACCTTTCCCTATCTGCAGCCATTTGGAGCTCCCCTCTACTTGCTAGACGGGATGCTGCCTGATTCCTGAATCGATTACTACGGCCAATTAGATCTTTAAAATATGCTCAGTTGAATTTTTGTTATTCAAGAATATCATCTTAAAAGGGAAAGGGGAGGAGGATGTCAACCTCCCAGGGGAAAGAAAATGATTTTTCAGGAAAGGTGAATGGGCGCTGTGGACGACAGATATGATGTGGGACAGTCTGTGACAAACTTTGGATGTGGGGTCAATTTGTAGGCTCCTCTCCTGTGACAAGAATCAGTCTTCCTGGGTGATGACATTCCTGGGGAAGCACATTTATGAGATCGACTTCCTTTGGAGAATCTGTCTTTAAGCAGATAAGGGGAGTTCAGAGAAAGCTTCTTTCTGCTTCTTCTGTTTTTCAAGTGCTTCCAGCTCAAAATAATCAATATACCAAAAGAAGGATATTTTGGGGTGGCGAATCTGATACTCTTACTCTCTATTCTACCAAGTCTCCTGTGTCTAGCCTCGGTTGACTGCTGGCTGAGGAACCCATCAGGCAGACTAAAGTACTCCAAGGACTCAGTAAATGGCACGGTCTGGCTTAAGTAGGAGAATTATCGCCTCATGTCCTTAATCCTCACATACTTCTAATGTATGATATGCCCTGATTGAATGAAAACCTCTCGAGAAAAAGAAGAGTAATCTGTTGAAATGTATGACCAACTGTAGGCATATCCCAACTCTGAAAGTTTTAAAATGCAAACATTTTTTAACATGTCTATTTAATGTCTTTGTCTTAACATGTCTATTTAAAATAAATGAAAGATGCTATGAAAATCATGATATCTCTGATATTGAATATCTCATGATATCATGATATCTCTGATATTGAATATCTCTGATATTCATGAAGCCTAAAGGTGACAGCATAATGTTCTGTACCCTGTTGGATTAATCTGATTTCACTGTATCCTCATTTCTGTGAGGTAATTAAGTGGTGGGAGAGGGAAGGAGGGCACATGGTAGTGGCCAAAGGGCTTTAGAACTCAGAGTAGAGACTCTGGGGGTTTCCGTAAAGCAGTGAAAATGGTAACAATCTTAAGAGGGGTTGTAAGAATTAAATGTAGAAACAAAAGAGAATTGCAAAAATTAAATCCAGTAACTGATAAAAAGGGTCTAGCACGAGTCCTGACACATATGTGCTCAGTGAATTTTTTTTTTAAGATTTTATTTATTTATTTGACAGAGAGAGAGAGAGATCACAAGTAGGCAGAGGCAGGCAGAAAGAGAGGGAGAGGGGGAAGCAGGCTCGCTGCTGAGCAGAGAGCCCAATGCAGGGCTCGATCTCAGGACTCTGGGATTATGATCTAACCGAAGGCAGAGGCTTTAACCCACTGAGCCACCCAGGTGCCCCCTCAGTGAATATTTTATTCAGACTTCTACTTCTCCTGATTTTGTTATCTTTTCCTAATGAATGACTGACAGAAAGAAATACGGAGTAGGCCATATAGTTTGTATAAACCAGGAGGAACATGAAAAGGTTATTTTACTAAAATATTTAGCGATGATAAGAGAAATAGGTAGGTCAGAGTGTATAATTGTCAGAACTACTTTGGATGTAGGTGACAGAAATCTATCTCAAAGTAGCTTAAATAAGATGGGGGAACTGATTAGCATTTGTATCGGGAAAATCCGAGAAAGCAAACCTGGCATCCGGCACTGTGAGATAATAGAAAATTATCCGTCTCTGGTTCCTGGCACAGAGCTTCTAAACCCTTGTAGTTTCCTGGGTGATAGGGCATCTTCTGTTTTAATGAGGTGACTATGGGAGGGCTCCCGAGTAGCCCCCAGGTAGGGGCTCGTCACAGGAAAAACCAAGCTGTGATTGGAAGCTTAGAATTTTCAGCCCCATCTCCTGTTCTCCAGAGAGGAGGGAGGGGCTGAAAATGAAATTAATAATTGATCTTGCCTAGGTGAGGAAGCCTCCATAAAAATCCCAAGAGTGTGGGGTTTGCAGAGCTTCCAGATTGGTGAACATATCCATATATGGGGAGGGTGATGTACCCCAACTTTGTGGGGACAGAAGCTCCTTCACTTGGTACCATCCCGACTTCATGCTTTGTATCTCTTCACCTGGCGGTTCATTTGGATCCTTTACCATGTCCGTTCATAAACTGGTAAACATAATTTAGTGTTTTCCTGTGGTCTGGGAGCCACTCTGGTTAATTAATCAAAACCAAGGGTGGGGTCCTGGGAACCTCTGATTTGTAGCCAAGCTGAACAGAAGTTGTGAGTAACCTGGAGATATATTAGTTGTGATTAGCATCTGAAGTAGGGGGCAGTCTTGGGGGATTGAACCCTTAACCCATGGGATCTGATGCTGTCTCCAGCTAGATGGTGTCTAAGTTAAATCTTAGGACATCTTGCTGGTATCTCGGAGAATTGTTTGGTGGAGGAAAAACCCCAGTGTATTTGGTGTCAGAAGTATTGTTAAGTTTAGTAGTTGTGTGAGAGTAGAGAAACACAGGAGAAAAGACTAAATTTTTTTCCAATACAGGCACATATGATAGCAGAGGTTTAACAACATCATCAGGATTCTGCCTCTCCCCGTCTCCTGAAAATTCTTGCCTCTGGTTGGAAATTTTTTAATAGGTTCCTGCCATGTTGGATGCAAGATGGCCTCGGCAGTCACCAGCCCATATGGTGCTTAGAGCCCCTGACTCCAGAGAGAGGGGTACATGTTTTCTGATAGCTCCCATAAAGCCAAGTTCTGAGGAGGACCCTGGCCAGGCCTGGGTCACACGTTCACTTCTGTAGTAGTGGGAATGGGGTTAACCCACTAAATTAGATGGATAAAAAAGGAAGTTGTTTCCTTCAGAAAGGGGTGCTGATCAGACGAAATCCTATGTGCTCTGTAGATTACAACTGAGTAAAGATAGAGACTTGGTTACATATATTTAATTCTCTTATGTGCATCCTTAAGTTTGATTTTTTTTTATTATCACATTTACTTAAAAATAAAGAAAAATTTGTATCCACATAGTATGCATCCACATTTGGTCAATATCCAATGAATTGAAGAGAATGTTCAACTAATACATGTTTCACATGTGAAAAGCAATGGCTCATTCAAGAAATAAGTGAAAGCATCCTTTAATGCCTTCTAATTTAGATCAGAGAGGTCAAGAGGTTGGACATTGGGGCCTGTGGTTACGGAAGCAGGCGGTAGAAAGCAAACATTACCTACGCCTCCAGGAGATCACACAGCTGGGAATTTTGTGTGGTGTTTACTTCTAGCATGTACTTGGTTAGCAGTCCTGGCCAGCATAAAGCATGGGTGCTCCCACAAATGGGTCCTAACAAATGGAGATGTATTAGTGAGAGTTGGGAATTGTTGGTCAGATAAGTCCCAGCTACCACAACAAATATGAAAGAGAAATTCTATGACTAAGGGATAAAACTCCCTTTTTTCTTCATACTCCTGGGTCTCTGATCTGGCAAAGTGACACTGGAGTAAATTTAAATAGTTGCTTTCTCCCAGAAGGGCAAAAATATTAAAAAAGCAATTCCTGAAAATAATCCATCTCTACTCCAAATACTAGATCAACACTCTTTGAAAAGTTGGAAAAAAAATATATAAATCACAGTCATTTGAAAATACATAACTGTTCAAGAAAAGAAGCAATATGGCATAAAGCAATTCTCTCCTTCAAAACAGAATTACCCTGTGAAATGAAGAGAATTTCAAAAAACAAAGTCTTCCCATTGGTGTTTCAATAAGATTCATGATGGCGTCGCATCCATAAAACGTGAGTTATGGCAACAATGTGAAATTGCATAAGGATGACACCACTATCAAAGTTAAAAAATGAAGGCAGTAAACACTTTGATTTGTGCTGAAAATCATCAGAATTAGAGGACATGAATTAGAAGCTACGATAATGATGAGGTAATAGATAAATGCTACAGGTGACTGGCCTAGGAGAGTTTATATATATATATCTTCCCCAAATTAAGCCATCATCCATTTCAGGAGGTTTAGTGCAATACAAATTTTAAATGTAGGCCTCTTGAGCAAAGTGGGCCTGGCTGCTGCTAGAAAATGAAAAGCTCAGTTTCAGGTCTGGTAGGCAGGGGAAAATTGAAGGATCCCATGGATGACCCTGAAAAAAGTTGGAAGATCTCTTGGACCAACAGTCCTAGGACTCTAATTCATTAGTTTTAATCAGCCCTGGTGGCTCAGCTGAATTCTAGGATGCAAGCTGGAGGTTTACATATTTCACAGACCAACACAGAACTTGTGTGTCATATTTCTCAGGACGGTAGATCAGTGAGTACTAAATATTCCCCCATGGCTGACCCATACCAAAATTCTCACCAAGGCAATTAACTCCTTAGGCTTCACACTGGTCTCCAGGGCTCTGAGCTACACTAGAGCTTGACTGTAAAGCCACTGACTGGGGTTTATCTTTAGCTCCCATTCCTGCAGCCAGTGTCATCTGAATCATTCCTGGCGTCACTTGATTTCTTCCCATCCCATAGGTAATGAGACCTAAGAAAGAGTTGAGTTTTTCTTCTCGAAAATTCTGTTAACTTAGAGTATTATAAATTAAGTGAATGGTATTAAGAATTTTGTTTCATTAAAAAAAGACATTGTGAAACTAGATTTTCACATTTTTAACTGGATTGAAATAAAAACGAGGTGTCAAAACACATGATAATGTAAAATACAGATCTCAATTTTTTTTTTTTATGATTTTATTTAAAGAGAGAAAGAGTGTGCACAAGCAGAGGGAGTGGCAGGTAGAGGGAGAAGCAGGCTCCTCGCTGAGTAAGAAGCCCAATGCAGGACTCATGGGACTCAATCCCAACATCCTGGGACCATGTCCTGAGCTGAAGGCAGACACTTCACCGACTGAGCCACCCAGGGGTCCCAAATTTCTCTATTGAGAAATCTCAAATTTGTATCAAGAAAACAATTATATATGATGCAGCACTATTAAACAACATTTCAATTTGTAGTTTTATTGCACCAGTATTTTTCAAATAAATCCCCTTCTCTATCCCTCTCCCCCTTTTGACATATCAGTGTGAGATTGCCAACTATAGCTTTATGGGGAAGGAGTGTCTTATATTCTGAAGTTATATGCTTTTTACTTCTAAGTTTCTCTTTTCAAATGAAATGATAGTAGTGGTAGAAGTTCACTTTAAAAAAAAAAGTTCTATCTTGTCAAAATAAGGCAATTATTGCTAATGAATTCAGTATACCTATCCCATCTTATCTATTCACCCTCTCATGAAGTATCTGGCAGCGTTTGAAGAGTCATGGGCCAAGGTGTTCTCTCCTAGGTTCTGGGTAATGATCTAGACTGAAAGAGAACATTCTCCTTGTGGAAGCTGCTGTTTACTTTGTTATTTTAGATTCCCATACATGTCTCTGTATTTTTATATATGTATTTATATAATTATTTCAAATATTATCAAATATTATTCTTTTTAGCTCTAGAATTTCCCTTTAGATATCTTATTACTGTTCCTTGCTGAAAATTACTATCTCTTCATGCATTGTTAGTATATTTTCATTTACTTCCTAGAGCATAGTTATCATCATAATGGTTTAAAATCCTAACTCAAACATCTGGATCATCTTGGAGTAGTCTCTATTGATTGTTTTGTCTCTTGAGAATAGGCCACATTTGTTTGTTTTCATATGTAAAATTATCTTGAAATGTATCTTGGATATTATAAATGTTGTATTATATAGACTTTGGATTTTTAAACTACTCCTCTGAAGAGGATTGTTTTCTGTTTATTTTAGCAGGTAATTAATTTCGTAGGATTAAAACTGCAAATTATGTCTCTTGGGCAGCAGCTCAAATTTCGGTTGTTATTTTATCCTTAGCTAAGCTACTTGGAGCCTATCCCATACATGTGTGGTTTGGGAATTATCCAGAAATGTGATCCAAGTATATACACAGAACTTGGGGCTCCCTCCTCTGGCTCTAGCCTTTCTAAGTTTCCTTCCTCACTTTCCAGTGCTTGGGTTTTCCTCAAACACTTTCTTTCAGTTTTTTGGGCCAAAACCCAGCAGATTTTCTATTAAAGTTTTAGCCATCCCCACATGGCAAAGATGGGACCTGACTTCAGGCTAGAAATTGTAAAAATGGGAAACATTCAGTGTTGTTCCCATTTGTCAAGTGCCAAGTCCCTTCCAGAATATGCCTGCTTTGGGTTGCTTTCCAGTCTTTAGTGGCTGGTGGTGTTTTTAATTTTTAATTTTTGTTTGTTTGATCTGTTTAGAGTTTATATTTGTAATCTGCAAGAGGATTGGTTCAGTAAGAACTTACTTGGTCACGTCAGAAGTGGAAACCATTTCTATAATTCTATAATATGCAGACTTGGTGTCCTTAGCTTCAAATAACCAAGTCAATTTTAGTAAATTCAAGTAGGAAATAAGTATATTGACCAATATCCATGTATTAGTTTGCTAAGGCTACCATAAGAAACTGTTACGTACTGGGTGAATGTAAACAGGAGAAATTTATTTTCTCACATTTTTGGAATCTGAAAGTCCAAGACCAAGGTGTTGGTAGGATTGGTTTCCTCTAGGAGAGAACTCTTTCCTTGACTTGCAAATGGCCATTTTCTTGCCGTGTCTTCACATGGACTTCTCTCTGAGTGTGTCTGTGTCCTTATCTCTTTTTATTATAAGGAAACCAGTCAGATTGGATTAAGGGCCTCTCTGATGACCTCATTTTAACTTAGTCACCTCTTTAAAGGCCTTATCTTTAAATGAAGTCACATCCAGGGGTAGTGGGGTTAAGCCTTCAACAATACAAAGTTTGGGAGACACACAATGCAGCTCATAAAATTCAACTACCTCACTCGTTCTTCAAGAGGGCCAGAGAACAAGAGTATGGAGCCAGTGATAACTACCAGTTTAAACCACATGAGAACAGTGTTCATGGAGATATTGTTACTATCCCTCCTGAGCATAAAGACCTCAATGTGTTACTTAAAACTGGACATTGGGTATAACCTCGAGAACAAACGTAGCCTCTGAAAGTTAGATGTTGCATCTACAACCTGCACCAGAAATAGCTTTTGAATGAATGATGCCTTTGCATTATGAAATCTCAAAGTCTCTTGTGAATAAGTATTTTTGGTGGTATTGTATTGGTGGATCACATGTCTGTGTCCTAGCCTCAGGGAGTTTAGGTAAGTGAATTTCTGACTTCAAGGAGGAACACAAAATAAAAGGATGCAGATGTGCCCTGAGGAAGTAAGCACACAATTTCTGGATGGCCAAGTAGAACAAAAAATATTGTGCCTCATGGAACGATTGCATAAGAATGAAATGAGTTAGATAAGAGTACCATAACATAATAGGACATAACATAAGAGAACATAATAATAACAATGATGATCAGGGCGGGTTCAAGATGGCAGTGTATGGAGATCCTGAGCTCACCTCCACCCATAGATCTCTTTGGGTTATATAGGGGATGACTTTGGAGCACCCAGCTCTGGTGGGGAAGGGAGATTGTATTTCTGGGTTCCAAAGGACATCTCCTACATAAGGCCGTTCCTTTAAGACTGGGAGATATAATTGAACTACATAAGACATACAAACAAACAGAGGTAGGCAAAATGAGGAGACAGAGAAATATGTTTCAAATGAAAGAACAAAACAAAACTTCAGAAAAGGAACTAAACTAAATGGAGATAAGCAATCTAGCCAATATAGAGTTCAAAGTCATGGTCACAAAGATGCTTATACCAAACTTGGGAGAAGAATGGAGAACACATAAGAATTTTAACAAAGAGACAGAAGATAGGAGAAAGTACCAATCAGAGATGAAGCACACAATAACAAAAATGAATAGCACATTAGAGGGAACCAAAAGCAAATAGGATGATGCAGAAGAACAGATCAAGGATATGGAAGATAGGGCAGTGGAAATCACCCAAACCAAACATTAAAAAAGGAGAAGAGAGAGAGAAAGGGGGAAGGGGGAAGAAAGCTATTTGAAGAAATAATTGAAAAATTCCCTGATCTGTAGAAAGAAGCAGACATCCAGTTCCAGGAAGCACAGAGAGTCTTCAACAAGATGAACCCAAAGAGATCTACACCAAAACATATTAAAATTAAATTATCAAAAATTAAAGATAAAGAGAGAACCTTAAAAGCAGAAAGAATAAATCAATCAGTTATGTGTAAAGGGACCCCCATAATACTATTGATTCTTCATTCTGGTAAGCCTGTCCTAAGAGACAAAGATTAAAAGCCCCTGTAAGATGAGGCTGATGAAAAAGAGCTTCCTCTATTTCTTTGTAATAAGTTACTTCTTTTCTTATGTCCATAAAATTATGAAATATCTTCCTTTCATGACATCTATTTATTAAAAGAGAAAAATTAAATCTATAATATATTCATAAAATCTCAGATGCAAGTTATAAATCTCTAAGTGAAGCCACAGGTATAATAAAAATTCAATGATTTTTTGAAATTTAAAAAAAAAAAGAATATCAGCTAATTTTTCATCAGAAAGTTTGCAGTCCTAGAGGGAGAAGGGTAATACATTCCAAGTGCTGAAAATAACAAATTTATAACCAAGGATATTCTACCCAGCAAGGTTATCATTCAGAATTGAAAAGAAGACAGTTTCCTAGAGAAGCAAAAGCTAATGGAACTCATCACCGCTAAATAGGCTTTAAAAGAAGTATTAAAGAGACTTCTTTAAGTAGAAAAAAAAGGGTCAACATTAGAAATAAGACAATATGTAAATGAAAAAATATCTCACCGAATAAGGCAAACATACACTTAAGATAGTGGAACAACCACTTATAAAGCTAGTATGAAGGTTAAAAGACAAAAGAAGTAAAATCATCTCTGTCTAAAATAATTAGTTAAGGGACACACAAAATGAAAAGATGCAAAATATGACATCAAAAACAGAAAACATGGGAGGGGGACTTGTGCTTTTAGAATGTGGTCAAATTTAAGTGACCACCAATTTAAAATATATTGTTATATACATAGGTTATTATATATAATCCTCACGGAAACCACAAACCAAAAACCTATAATAGATAACCCCAAAAAAATGAAAAGAAAGGAATCCAAAGATAATACTAAAGAAAACCGTTATATCGCAAGGGAAGAAGAAAGAAACAGATAAGAACTACAAAAACAACCAGAAACAATGAACCAAATAGCAACAGAGACATACTAATCAATAATTACCTTAAATGTAAGTGAACTAAATGTTCCAATGAAAAGACATAAGGTGGCCGAATGAATAAAATAACAGGAATCATCTATACGCTGCATACGGGAGACTCACGTCAGGCCTAAAGACACACAGACCAAAACAGAAGGAATGGATAAAGATATCCTGTGTAAAGGGGAAGTGGTAAGGAAGCTGGAGTAGCAATAATTATACCAGACAAAATAAATTTTAAAACAAAGGCAGTAACAAGAGATAAAGAAGGGTATTGCATAATGATAAAGAGATCAATCCAACAAGAAGATATAGCATTTGTAAATATTTATGCACCCAACATAGGAGCACCTAAATATGTAAAGCAAATATTAACAGATAAAAAGGAAACCAAAAGTGATACAATAATAATAGGAGACGTTAACACCCCACTTATATCAATGAGTAGATCATCCAGACAGAAAATTAATAAGGAAATAACACATTAGAACAGATGGGCTTAATAGACATATACAAAACATTCCATCCAAAAACAGAAGAATACACATTCTTCTCAAGAGCACATGGAACATTCTCTGAGATAGATCTCGTTAGGCCACAAAAAAGTCTCAATACATTTAAGAAGATTGAAGTCATATCAAGCATCTTGTTGGACCACAATGCTATGAAACTAGAAGTCAATTACAAGAAGAATACACGGAAAAAAACACAAGCACATGGACACTAAATGACATACTACAAAACAACTAATAGGTCAATGAAAAAATCGGAAAAAATTAAAAAATTGCCATGAGACAAATAAAAATGAAAGCCCAACACTTCAAAATCTATGTAGCAAAAATGGTTTTAAGGGGGAAGTTTATAGTGATACAGGCCACCTCAAGAAACAAGAAAAATCTCAAATAAACAATGTAACCTTACACCTAAGGAAAATAGAAGAAAAAAAAAAGGAAAATAGAACAATATTTTCTGAAGAAAATGAAAACACTAATTCAAAAAGACATATGCACCCTTATGTTCATTGCATTATTTACCATAGTTAATATATGGAAGAAACTTAAGCGTCTGTCATAGATGAATGGATAAAGAAAATGAAGTATGTACATACAATGGAATATTACTCAGCGTTAACAAAATGATATCTTGCCATTTGCAATAAACACGGATGGACCTAGAGGGTATAATACTAAGTGAAATCAGTCAAAGAAAGACAACTATCGTATGACTTCACTTGAATGTGGAATCTAAAAAACAAAACAAACAAAATAGAAACAGATTCATAGATACAGAGAACAAGTGATAGTAGTGGGGTAAGGGGAATGGACAAAATAGGTTAAGGTTATTAAGAGGTACAATATTCCAGGTGTAAAATAAATGTCTTGAGGATGTAATGTACAGCATAGTGAATATAGTCAATAATATCGTAACAACTTTGTATGGTGACAGATGGTAACTAGATTTATTGAGGTCTGATTGATGGTTGTTTCCTAATGTATATAAATATTAAATCACTATGCTATTTACCTGAAATAATATCGTATGTCAACTATTCCTCAATTAAAAAAAATAGATTCGTATTCCATTGGCTGGGGTGGAAATTAAATATGAAGATATATGTAAAATGCTTAGCATGCCTGGCAATTGGTTATCTCTCAATAAGTGTTAGCTAAAGTTTTTATATTGCTTTATAAAATAAGAAAGTAAAGAGTCTAAAAGTTTCTCAGGGAAAAAAAAAAAAACAAAGGCCAAAACAAACAAATGAAAAACAATGATGCACAACAATAATTAAGCATTTTAAAAAGAGTTGGGCATTATTGCTAAGCTTTTTCTATGTGTTAGCTCATTTAATTCTACTAATAATCCATTAAATAAGTATTATTATTGCCCCTATTTTTAGATGCATAGACTGAAATTTAGATATATGAATAAACTTGCATAAGGTCATGGGGTAATTAGTGGCAAATCTCAAATTCCAATCTAGATTTTTCTGACTCCAGATCTGAAGCTTATGACTACTATGCTACACTGCTTTTTTGTATATAAATAAAAAACTCATAGGGAAAGAATAGAGCAAATAAATGGCAAGCAATAATCAAAAAATGTTAGAGAGAAATTTACTGCAATGAAGGAAGAAAGACTAGGGTAATGGGAAGTGTTCATTCAATAGCAGAGAGAATTATCAAAACAAAACAAAACACTATCTAGACACATCCTGTTGAACTTCTGAATTTTAAAGGTGAACAAAAATGAGTCTGTATTAATTAAAGAAAAAATTTTGTTACTTATGAATGAAAAAAAAATGTGTTATCATTAGCCTTCTCAGCAACACTAAATGTTGGATGACCACAGAATATCATCTAGAAAACTTAAAGGGAAATCCCTGTGAACCAAAAAAATTCACGTGATCACCAAAAATACTGTTGCTATACATTTTCAGTGAGAGAGTGAATAAAAATAAGGAATTTATGGGACACCTGTGTGGCTCAGGCAGTTGGGTGTCTGACTCTTGATTTCAGCTCAGGTCATGATCTCAGGGTGGTGATTCTCTCCCCCTCACTCTCTCTCAAAAAAAAAAAAAAAAATAGAGAGAAATAAGGAATTTAAGAATAGGGAAGCAGCATTATATATGAAATGAGACCAGTAAGATACAGTGTGAAAAAAATAATTCTTATGGTATTGTTATAAAACTGCAAGAAATGTCAAAAGTAATTCTTTAATGAGAAGCTACATAATTCAAAAATCACATTCAGTGGAAAATATTATGTAAAACATCCATTTATAATCAGCCCAAAATGAGATAAGTGGGTCTGGAGGGAAGTGTAGAAGCAAAAGCAAGTTGCATATCTTACCTTATTCAAGAATGAGTCTTTTTCAATGTTAGTAAATACAGAAAAATAAGTTATTTTAAAAATTGAATAATGTTAAATAATATGTAAGCAATTATTTTTATCTAGAAATGACCACCAGTAGAATAGTAAAAGTTGGCACAAAATCCAAATTTTGCCAGTAAAGAGAAAGTAAAAAATGTACATAACGAGAGCCAGGAAAAAAAACTGTAAAGGAAACAATGACATATAAAGGTTAAATAAAAGATGAGGCGATGTAAATAGAATAAAGCAGAGGTAGACTATTAATATCAGATAATGGCAAATTCAGGTCAAAAGCAATAATGGAGCAAAGAATGTTTTTTTTATTGATAAGGGATCACTGCACAGTAAGGATATGACATCATAAAAATTTACGTGCCAAATAACATCACAGCAAAATACATAAAGCCAAGAATGCTTAAAAGTACAACGAGAAATTCACAATCATAAGGTAAGACTTAAAAATACAACAGAGAGATCAGATAGCCAAAAAATAAGAGATAAATGTGAAGGAGATGTAGAACTCTCTCTTCTTCAGACACTATTCATCAAATATCCATAGAACAGTTATAAAAGTTTATTATACATTTCAAAAGAACTAGATGAACATCCCAAAGTACGTGAGTAGTATATTGAAGTTATGATGAAAAATAAAACAAAAAGCTGTGAATGTTTCATGGGGAAGTAGAACATTACCAAATTTCTTGAAGCTCCCTGAAATCTTTTCTGATTTCCCTCTTTTCCCCAAATTGCCCTTCAAATAACCATTTTCCTGAATTCTGCTTATTACTTTCCTGCTTATCTTGACAGTTTATCAAATATTTACATATCCCTCCATAATTGTGAACTTGGAATCATACTGCAAGTCTTCTGCAGTTTGCTCCACATCATGTTTTGAGGCTTCATTGAGGTGAATTCGAATAGATGAGACTCATTCATTGGCATTCTGAATAATATTCCATTGTGTGGATGTGTCACAGCTTATTAGCCATTCTTCCGTCAGTGGCCAGTTTTGTTTCTAGTTATTGTTTCTTTTTCCAATTATTATTAGTGCTTCCCTGAATATCTTCTCTTATGCCAACTGGTACGCATATGCACAAGTTCCTTAGTAGTGGTATTTTTCAAACTCTGGTGATGGATCATTACAAGCTGGTGGAGTGCAATGAGTCTAAAAATAAATAAATAGGGCACCTGGGTGGCTCAGTCGGTTAAGCCTCTGCCTTCAGCTCAGGTCGTGATCTCAGGGTCCTGGGATCGAGCCCCGCATCAGGCTCTCTGCTCAGCGGGGAGCCTGCTTCCTCCTTTCCCTCTGCCTGCCTCTCTGCCTACTTGTGATCTCTCTCTCTGTCAAATAAATAAATAAAAATCTAAAAACAACCAACCAACCAACCAACCAAACAAACAAACCTTATAAAAGAAAACACACATACACACAACTGGAATAAACTTAACCAAAACAATAAGGGAAAATAATTATACGACATTAGAAATGTGACAGGAAAGATGACTATAGATTCTAAGTGGATTAAAAAAAAAAAAAGGTTCTGAAAAATGCCATGCTAGTACATTTAAAATTCTTAAGGAAATGGGTGATTTTCTAGGAAATGTCAGTTACCAAGCTTGATGCAAGAGGAAGAAACCTAAATAAAGCAACGGCCATGAGAAAAATGTTAAACATTTGTCAAAGAACTATCCCATCCTTAAAATACTAGGCCAAGAGGCCACTAAAGATTGGTTCTTTGACCTTCAAAGACTAGAAAATTCTTGCAGTATTTAATGTGTTCCAGAGCATAGATAAAAAAAGAAGTCTTTCTAGTTCATTTTACTAACTTAGCCTAACCACATGTGTCAGTCAGCTTCCAGCAAAAAAAAACAGATGTCACACTCATTAGATTATTTGAAGAGAGCTCGATAAAGGTGTGGAAAGGGTGTAGAAATGCCAGATGGTTATGCAGTCTCTTTACCAACCCTTGTCTTGAAGGGGACATGGGAGAGGTGATTATCAGAACTTACTAGGAGGGCCTGATGGCAGTTGTGATCTTCTGGGACCTAGAGAGCTTCCCTTGACCTTGAAAGGAAGGAGCTAGGAGAATAGATGCCCTCACATCATTTTCCTTTCACCCTCCAGTTTCCTTTCTGGGTTCCTCATGGACCAAACCAACCGGAAATTGTAGGTCAATGGAGACCATTGGTGTGGTCCATGAGTCAACTTCCTAGGGCAGAGAGCAGGTGGAGAAAGGTGGAGGTGGCTCTGGGGCACCTGGAAGTCATATTGGAGGGGCAAATGGAAGTCATATTGCACACTGTGATACCACTGTGCCTTGAGTACAACCTAAAAAGAATTGCACCAAGAACACAAGTGGAAAACAATCTAACCTAAGAATGTAAGTACAAAAATACTGAAGTAAAATATTAGTAAATTGATTTCAGAACTTGATTATGATGCTATTAGCAAATAATGTTTTGGTATTAAATGAAGGGTATTTCTAATTCTACATATATTTTTTAGGATCCTTCTTTTTTTTTTTTTTTTTTTAAGATTTTATGTATTTGACAGAGAGAGAAAGCACAAGCAGGGAGAGCAGCAGAGGGAGAGGGAGAAGCAGGCTCTCTGAGGAACAGGGAGCCTGATGTGGGGTTTGATCCCAGGACCCTGCGACCACGACCTGAGCCAAAGGCAGACACTTAACGATTGAGACACCTAGGCACCCTGGACCCTTGTTTTTGACTCTACATGTTCAAAGGAAAATTCCCACTCTTTCCTTCCCGTCTTACTCTCTTCTTCCCAAGGGAGGAGGAATGACTTAACTGATTAGTGATCCTGGGATTGAGCCCCATGTTGGGCATCCGTCCTCAGCAAGGAGTCTGCTTCTCCCTCTGCCCCTACCCAGCTCACGCTCTCTCTGCCTTCCTCTCTTTCTTGCTCTCTCTCTCTCTCTCTCAAATAAATAAATAAAATCTTTTTTTTTAAAAAAAGAATGCCGACACCAAGTATGTGGAGAAAGGAGAACGCTTATATACTGTTGATGGGAATGTAAGGGGTATAGCCACTATGGAAAACAGTATGGTAGTTTCTTTAAAAAATTAAAAATTGAACTACCACATGATCCAGCAAATCCCATGCGTGGATATATATCTGAAGGAAATGAAATCACTGTCTCGAAGAGATACCTGCACACCTGTGTTCACTGTAGCCTTATTCACAGTAGCCAAGATATGGAAACAACCTTAGTGTCCATCACCTGATACAGAAGATGTGGTATATATACAATGGAATATTATTCAGCCACGAGAAAGAAGAAAGTCCTGCTATGTGCAACAACATGGCTGGATCTTGAGGGCATCATGCTAACTGAGATAAGTCAGACTGATGAAGATAAATACGATAGGATACCACTTCTATGTGGAATCTAAAACTAAAGTTGTAATAAGAGAATAGAACGGTGGTGACCAGGGACTGAGGGGTGGGGGAACTTCGGACATGCTGTTGAAAGATACAAATTTGCAACTAGTAGACAAGTAAGTTCTGGAGCTCTCAGGCATAACATGGAGATTATAATCACTAGTACTGTATTATAAACTCCAAAAGTTGCTAGGAGACTAGATCTTAACTGTTCTCAACACAAAAAAGAATTGATAATTATGCGACATGATAAAGGTGCCAGCTAGTTCTACTGTAGCAATCATATTACAATATAAAAATGTATCAAACCAACACATTGTACACCTCAGATTTATGCAATGTTATATGCCAATTATTTCTCCAAAAAAAAAAAAAAGTGCCAAAAATGGCTGTTTACGTCTAATCCCTCTTTATGCAGACATTGTTTCTATCACCACAACCATAGTCATCGGGACTCTATAAACATTGCCCTCTGGGTAGGGAGGAATCACAGGGAACAAAGAATCCATTCACTGGCTTTTGAGCTCGGAAGCTTTATAAATCTATAGCCAAATACAGAATTAAAAGCCATGATTCTTCTGCAAGAGAGAAGAAAAGCTTTGATTTTTTCAGAAACTTGGCTTTGAGTGGGGGAATCTGACACGAAGTTCTTACCATCAACCAGAGCATGTGAAGAACTGAAGATAAAGTGAAAATCTTTCCTCTGCCCAGAACAAGGGAAGGTACAAAACCATAGGTAAGAAAGGACAAATGAGAGGCTACCTGCAGTTGGAGGTAATGATGGAGGGAATGGAAATTCTCATGGAATCTCTGGAGGAGCTGAGAAGTTTCCGGAGCAGAAGACGCCATTTTCTGACTTCCCAAGGTGTGACCTGGCAAAATGTAAACTTTAAAGAAGCCTATTAAAAATAAGACAATCGGTCCGATATGAAGTTGCTTATGCTAAATCCTACATCACCAAAGCAAGACCTAACTTAATTATAGTTTTGGCTCTCTCCCAGAAATAGAGACTTAAACCAGTCAATCAGGAATCACCTGGTCAGCGCTAGTGATGTCATCTGCCTGATAAATCCTTGCTGTCCTCTAAAGGAAAGTGACCTTGCAAAAACCAACCCACTTTTTTTGTTGTTGTTGTTGTTAATATAACTTCTTTGTTCCTGCTTCCTTCTGTCTGTAAAAGTCTTTCATTTTGTGTAGGTACTCGGAGCTCCTTTCTATCAACCAATCAGATGCTGCCTGATTCATGAATTATTAAATAAAGCCAATAAGATCTTTAAACTTTACTCATTTGAATTTTGTTTTTTAACTAAGTTCAAATGAAACCAAACCGAACAAATTAAAACATGTGGGTGTTGAGTTGCATTGACCGAGGTTGATGTGAAGGCATATGGACGTGAAGGTAGTTGTGCAGATTCCTGAGCTCACTGGGGGAAGGCAGCCCAGAATTCCCTATCCCTGCCCCCATGGTAGACTCTCAAACATCGGGAAGAATGAATGTTCTATGGAACACACTTTGGGATTCGCTGCTATGCTTAGTTCTTAGGTCTGATGCCAGGAGCTTGAATTTGGGCAAAAGGGCACATTTGGCTCTCACTTACCATCTGTGAATCCCCTTTGGTGACTATCTGGTCAAGAGTCTAGAGATGCTTTCAGCTACCTCCACTTTGTCTTTTCTGGGGGGCCATGTGGATTACATTGGCATTTGCCAAACAAGAGGCTCTTGTTTTCCCCTATAACCTGGTGATACGTCCCAGAGGACTTTCCTGTCTTGGGAAGCTTCACGGTGCTGTGTTGCAAGAAATAAATGTCCTTGGCTGGTCCGAAAGGGCCTGTCACAACCAGATGAAGACAGGAAAGCATAGATTGTAGAGTGAGGATGCACCAAATGATGAAAGCTTTCAAAATGCTTTCTCATGGCAACATTGCATTGGAGATAATTTGGAGGCGAGGAAAGGGACGTCCCATGAGATTACAAAATCTACCCAAGAAAACAAAGCCGTGAAGTGGCAGAAAGAGCATTAAAACCCAGATTTTATGCTTCTGGCTAGTCCCATCCTCCCTCCATCTCACTGGGCTGCAATGATGGCCCCAGTCATAATGAATGTCAATGAACTTTTAATGAGGTCTTAATCAAGGGCTTCATTACAGTCTCTTGGGGAGCCGAGCAATGGCCCTTAGGAGACAAAAGCTGGCATTCAGGCCAAGAGGGCTTGGGGTTCTGGTTCCTTTCAAGGACTTTGCTGCCCCTCTTCCCCCCTTTACCCCCACTGCCCTGAAGACCTCAAGCAAACAAAAGGAAACCCTCAGATCTACTTTGCATCAGCTCTGGACGGCCCTTGGCCTTAGTGCTAATGAAGTAACTCGACAAATCCCCCTGAGAAGTTGCATTTCATTTGCATGTGTTTAGCTGCTCTCAGGGTCCTCACTTCCTAAGACTGATGTGACCCTCCTAAAACCACAGGAAGCCACGTTTTTCTTCCCTTTCTTCTTCCAGCCTCTCTCCTACCCTAGCTAACCCGGTCTTGCTTGTCGAGGCCAATCTAACAACAAAGTTTAGCCCCTGGCAGATTTTTCACACAACGGAAAGGCAAAGATTCATATGCCTTCATTTAGAGCTGCTGACTTAGCTAGAAAATCCCAGCTTGACCTCATTTCTTATTGCATTTTCTTCCTCAAAGACCCAAACGTGGATATGCTCACAAACTGATAGAGCTGCTACTAGATTAAAAAACGTTCCCAGTAAACTCTTGGCATTCAATCGGTTTACCAAATAATGTGGGTCTGTCATGAGCATTGCCTCTGGATGCCGAGATCACACGCGAGGAAAATTATTAGAGAAGTTTTGTGTATTTTACAGTCATTCTTATCAGATGCCTGGATCATGGGGCATGATCAAATTTTAAAAGAGCAAATTTTTAAAATTAAAATACTGATTCTGAGTATGTAATGCTCAAACAGAATGAGCTAGGCATCCTGTCTTTTCACTCCCTGAATATTTCGTGAGCTATGATAGGCTAAAAGCATGAATATGTCCAAGAGAATGGCCACTGGAGGTAGTAAGAATGGAACTAAGAATATTTACTTATCAGAAAGGTAGGAGAAAGCAGATTATAGTAAAAATAAAAAGTAGAATATATATATATATAATAACAGCTCTAGTTCATTCCTTCTCTCCTGTGATCTCTATTAATGTTAGAACCAATTCAGCATCAGCCAGAAAATGACAAAGAAATGATCACCTTCATGTCCCCTCCACGTAATTGGTTTTTGCTAGATGTCTTCATCCCTTTCCCCATCTTGTTTCCCAACTGCCTCAAACCCAGGAGTTAGGGAAGGAAAAAAAAGTAGAGTTCAGTGGATATCTACGTGATATCATACATGAATGAATACTAAGTTTTTGTTTCTTCCAGACCTGTCTGTGTCTGGCTTTCTCCCAGCCACATCCCTGTGAATGAGTAGGTTCAGAGCAGTTCTGGAAATGGGAAGATTTTTCCTTCACTCAGTGAAGGAAAGGATCTGCAAAATACATTTAAATGACATCGGAAAATGATAAGTGTATATAAAGTTACTTCACGATTTGCTTTTAAAGTTAAACTTCACTGGTATGTAGGATGAGTTTTGCTACACAAATGACTGACACAACTTTGAATTTGGGGACCAAAATGTTGAGGTGTAGGATCGGCTTGGTTCAGAAGAACTTGTGTACATCTCTTCCCAACTCAGTTCGGTGACTTTTGTTGATAATGTGCCACGACAGGAATATTTACATGGAGGAAATTGGCCAACTCTACCAACTGGGGCTTCCACCCCTTGACCCTGAGAGGGGGGTGATTGACTAGATCACCACTGGGTACATTACCTATCTGGCCTTGCTTCTGCCACCAAACTGCCTGCACCAACCTCCCCATTTGTACTGCATTTCCCCGTTTCCTCTGTTTAGGGAGGAGTAGAATGATCGCTCATTTATTCCACATCCACTATTTGCAAAGCTGTGCTGTGTACTACAGAGAATTCTGGAATGTCATGGTTAGTGCTGTCAACCAGTGAACTGTAGTGGGAGGCAGAATTAAACAGGCACAATAACTCCCTGTCGGGGGCTGTGAAGGCTTGAGGATTGGTGTAGATGAAGTGGGCTATGGGGCTGTTCTTGGAAGAACAGAGTAAGATTGCAATGAACAGAAATAGAAGGATGATGAGGAGAAAGGAGGAGGGAACCGCCCAAGTGGAGGGAATTGCAAAAACAGACAAACAAAAAAAAATTGAGTCTATGAAATGAACGTGCAGGGGTGCTGGATGAGGGTGAGTGATCTGTGCCCACGGGAAAGACTGAAATTCATGAAGGCCAGTGGTCAGAACATACTTTCCAAAAGTTTTGAGTTTTCATCTTGATGGGAATTCAAAGGTCCCTTTCTCGTCTATATAGTTATTATTTTAATAGCAGCATATTAATTTTTGTGACTGATGTGTGTGCCGGGGTCCACGTTTTCCGGCACAAGCCACGCCTATAAATTAGCTTCTTAGGCATAAGCTGCAAAAATGGTGACAAGGAGAATTTACTGCCCCCAAACATGTCATTTGGGCATGAGGATTATTTTGAGCAAAAGAAATGAAAGTTCAGCATATTCAGGAAAATCTCTTTTCCTCCCACTCAACTGCCTAAATTTACATTGGATAAGGAGCCCGTATCAGGAAAAGAGCTATTACCAGAGGTATCTTTTTACCTAAGAAATTTATCTGCATAACAGGTCAAATTTTGTTTTCCAAATTTCCTCCTCTGCCTCCCTTTTGGGTGGCCTGCCTTCCCTTTGTATGCCTGAACCCCCATCCATTTCATTTCCTTTTCAGGATGCTGTATACATTTCAACCACCTGGCTGCTCTTTTGGTCTTATATTTTTATGGGGTTCCTGTGTCAATGAAATTTGTTTGTTTTTTCTCCTGTTGATCTGTTTATCAATTTAATTATTAGACCAGCCAAAGAAACTCAAGAAAGTTTTCTTTTACTACAGTGCAAAGAAATGTAGCCTCTCATTGCCTTTGCAAATAATCCTTGCAAAAAGAATCTTGAATTTTTTTTTTTTCATTTGAAGGTATTTAAAAAATATATCCACAAGCAACATTTCTAGCAGGAAGATTCTGGATCAAAAGGCGTGTGCATTTTAAGCCCTGATTGATACGGCCCTGTTTCCCTCCAAGAGGCTGCACAAATGTACATTCTCTCGGCTCAGTAAGAGTGTTTCTTTACTCACAGTCTAACCCATACAGGGTATTAGCAAATTTTTAAAAATGCCAATCTGGATAGTGAAAATTGTATATAGCTGAATTTACATTTCTCCAATTATGAGTGAGACTGATGATGATCATTGATCAATTGATCATTGGTCAGTATGATCATTGGTCCCTGTATTTATTCTTTTTTATAAGCTGCTTGTGTCTCTTGCTCATGATTCAATTAGCTGTTGATGACAGAGTTGGTTTGATGGCTAAAATTTTTTTTTTTAAGATTTTATTTATTCATTTGTCAGAGAGATAGAAAGAGTGAGTGAGCACAAGCAGGGAGGGCAGTAGGCAGAGGGAGAAGCAGGCTCCCTGCTGAGCTGGGAGCCGGATGTGGGACTCGATCCCAGGACCCTGGGATCATGACCTGAGCCGAAAGCAGCCGCTTAACTGACTGAGCCACCAGGCGTCTCGATGGCTCAAATTTTTAACTTTCTGCACTTGAAACCTCACTCTGTCATCTCCTGTCTTCTGAAGTTCAATCTTCCTCAGACTACCAACCTCCCCAATCCCAGCCTCTTTCCCATGCCAGGTCTCTGGGCGCCAGGCCTTTGGGCCCGCCCTGCACCCCAGGCTCCAGCTGCTCTGGGAAGCCATCTCACACAGCACCTTGCTCAGACATGGGCATCTTTAATTCTTCCTCTTTTCTTTAAGTAATGAAAAACTATCACACCATCTGAACACATCCGCAGACTGCAAGTTGAAGGAAGATGGGTTTTGCATCAAGGACCTTTTTATTTACTGATCTTAAAATCCTTCCACTCCTGCCCCACAGCCATCCTGAAGCACATGGTTTTTTCACCGTCTGATATCTGTGATTGAGGGGGGATCAAACACACAGGTACACTCCCAACTCCAAGATCCCAGGGGAAAGAGCTCTGGCTGCTGGACCAGAAGACCGAGGGCCAGTTGCCTTCAGTTCCAGTCCCCGTGGGGTTGGGATGAGACAACCTCCTGGTACATGGATGTATTCACCAACCTAGAAGTCCTTGAACTTTGTACTTTAGGGATGTTTATGGAGGCTTCCTCACATAGGCATGATCAATTTTTAACTCCATTTTCGACCCCTCTCCCCTCGTCAGAGAATGCGGGCATGGGGCTGAAAATGCCAAACTTCTAATCATGGTTTGGTCTTTCTCTGCGACCAGACCCATCCAGGAGCCCACGAAGAGTCACCTCGTGAGTACAAAAGACACGCCTATCACCCAGGAAATGCCAAAGATTGAGGAACTCTGTCAGGACCCAGGGTCGAAGACCAAATACTAGAACAAAAGATGCTCCTGGGGCTCTTATCACTTAGAAAATTACAAAGGTGTTAGGAGCTCTGTGCCAGGAACTGGACTTTCTATGATCTCACAGTCTTTGATGAGAATGGTGAGCCAACTTAAAAAAAAAAAATTTTTTTTTTTTTAAAGTGCCTCTGGACTTCTTTATTAGAAATAACATCTGATCTTGTTTTGTCAGCCACTTTTAAGACTCTTGTAAGAAAGCATCCTCACTGATGAATTACGGTAGCCGTCAATGTGAACAAATGGCCATTTCCTACTAGCACAAGAAAAATTGTGTATATCAGTGATTATAGACTAACTTGTATGATTTTGAGACTTTTATGTCTATTCATAGATGTTATGCCTCTGATCTGCTGTTCATTTTTCATAATTATTAGCTCCCCACTTGAGAAGGCATTGAGGGCATTTATTTATGGTGTATTTTCATAACATCTACAAGTTAAGTTTCCAGGTTGTTTAGGAGGTGCTAGAGCTCCTGTAGACTGTCATGTTAACCTGTGAGATTCTATGAGTCAGAGAGGGGCTTTTTCAAGTCTTCTTGCTCTGTTAATCCAACCAAGAATCAGGAATGCTGGTTGTGGAAATGGTGAAACCAGCATGAAGATCATGGCGTCTGGGGAGACGTCCCAAATGTGGAGGGTGGAGACAGGTGGGGGGATATGTCATTCCAAAGGAGATTCTAAACAGCATTAGTTGAGAATGAACAAGTTCTTGGAGGACTAGGGTGGCTCAGTGGGTTAAGCCATGGACTTTTGGTTTTTGCTGCCATTATGATCTCACGGTCCTGAGATCCAGCCCCTCCTGGGGCTCAAGCAGTGGAGAGTCTGCTTGAGATTCTCTCCCTCTCCCTCTGGCCCTCCCCACCCTCTCTCAAATAAATAAATAAACCAATCAACCAACCAACCAACCAACCAACCAACAAATGAATAAAATCTTAACAAAAAAAAATGAGCAGGTTCTGAGGATGGTTCTCATTTGCCTTTTCTAAAGACCTCCCCCTGCTCCACATTTTTAGGGCAAGTGAGCAGTCATGAACTTTAGTGGGATTTCCCGTTTCCTCTGAAATTCCCTCATATCCCAGTGGCAGTACTGCTCACCTCAAGCTGATATGCTGGGCTCACAGACACAGAAAAGAACGTGGGTCAAAATTCATTTGCGAAAATATCCTTAAGCAAATTGCAGCCAGATGTTTGCTGGGAGCAGGGTTCCCCCCCCCCTTCCCTTGGCATGCAGTACCAGACTGTGTCCACTGGGTGGTGGGAGTGGCCACCAAATGCAAACCGCCGGCCTGACCTGGAGGGGCTGGCACTGAGTGGAAACAGATTTATAGGAAATGCACAGCTCACAGTCGAGCTGGTGTTTCCAAAACGTGCAATTTCCTATATTCTTGAACGAGCCTAGTTCTGCTTATTAACACAGAAAAGACACAGGCTATAAAACGTCCTAAGAAGGAAGGGGACTGAAGGCAGCCTGGTGAGGTCCCAAGAGAGGGGACAGTGAGGCCAGAAACCAGGGTCCCACCGGTGGCTCCGGCCTCACCTCGGTCACCTTAGAGCTCTGGACCTCAGTATCTTCTCGGATGAAGCAGGGAGAGGGAGCGTGGTATTGATCGGGTTTCAAATTCCCCTCCTTTGGAAATCCCTTGATTTATGGTAAGGAGGTTATTTACACAGCCTTCACGTGAGGCGAGGTTCTGAACCAATACCGCGGCGGTAAGGAAAGGAAAAGAAAATCGGTAAAGATTATTGCTTTAGGATACTTGAGGATAAATAAGTGTCACGTTTCTTTATTTTTTTTTAAAGTCAAATCAAGCCAGACCTCCAGGAGGTGAGGCCCTGGGAAGGGTCAGAGTTAATTTTTCAGCTGGGGTGTCCAGCCACACAGCCCCTGCGGTGAATTTGCGCTGCAGGAGGGAGAAGCAACGTGGGCGAAAAAAAATTGATCCTGTGTAGTGTGGGCGGCTGCGTGCGTGGAGCCAGAATGATGGGGAGAACTTCCGGCTTTATTAATTTTAAAACTATAGAGGGGCACCTGGGTGGCTCAGTGGGTTAAAGCCTCTGCCTTCGGCTCAGGTCATGATCTCATGGTCCTGGGATCGAGCCCCGCATCGGGCTCCCTGCTCAGCGGGGAGCCTGCTTCCCCCTCTCTCTCTGCCTGCCTCTCTGCCTCCTTGTGATCTCTCTCTCTCTGTCAAATAAATAAATAAAATCTTTAAAAAATGTTTTTTTTAAATACAGAGAAGGAGCTGCGTTTGGAGGAAAGTTGGTGCATTTCATTCATTCATTCATTCACTTTTTTTCCTAGTTGAATGAGATCCGTGCCAGGCACTATGGGTGCCGTGGGAACAGAGCTCCTTGTGGACTGTACAATCAAGCGGGGAACACAGACCATTCATTGAGCCCGGGAACCAGCACGTAAGTAAGTGCGCAATTACGCAGCGCGGTTAATGCTGGGTTAATGTTCTAGAAGCTGCACGGAGAACCGTCAGGAAGAGGGGGCTCAGGCAAGTCCCATGCAACCTTGGAACTGAAGTTTCCCGAAGCTTTCCTTTCCTTAAGATTTTATTTATTTGACAGAGAGAGATCACAAGTAGGCAGAGAGGCAGGCAGAGAGAGAGGGGGAAGCAGGCTCCCTGCTGAGCAGAGAGCCCGATGCCGGGCTCGATCCCAGGACCCTGAGATCATGACCTGAGCCGAAGGCAGAGGCTTCAACCCACTGAGCCACCCAGGCGCCCCTCCCGAAGCTTTTCTTCTTCCTCATCCAGGTGGTCTTTGTCTTGCTCTGCTGTGAAATGTGTCGCGTGTGTGTTCAATAAATATACCTTAAAAATCTAGTATGTCTCAGGCAGGCTGCTAGGTCTCAAGATGAGGAAGTCTTGAGTTTTAGCTCCCGTTAGCATCGAGTACTGCTTACCGCCCCCGGGCCCAGTGACGGCAAGCAAATTAATTTCTTCAAATCTCAGTTTATGCGTCTGTATAATGGGAAAAATAATGGAATCTACCTGTGGAGTATTGTAAGAAACGATATACATATTAAGTATGTATATGTGTATAATAATTATTAAAGCATGTATATTTACGTAAATATTACAAATCATATACATATCGTTATAAATGTAATAAATACTAAGTGCTTGGCACAGTGATCAGTGCCAGAGAAAACACCCAAGGATACCCGTTGTTGCTATTGCTCGTCTTTCAAGAGCTGGCCGTCTATGGTGGAAAGCAAGCTGAGCCCTGGGTAGTCGTACAAAATGCTGGAGAGGAGGTAGGTACCAAAGGATCAAATATCTGGGTTAGAATTCAGTTTGCAGTCTAGGTATTTGCTAGACACCCCTTCTGAAGAGAAGAGAAGAAAAGAGAAAAGAGAAAAGAAAAGAAAGGGGAGGGGAGGGGAAGGAAGAAAAAAGAAAGGAAAGAAAAAAGAAAAGAGGAAAATAGAAATAAAGAAGACGGGCCAGGGCATTCATTCCGCTGGTCTCACCTGCACGCGCAGGCGCGAGGGTAACTCGCACCGGCTCTAGGATTTCCATTCGGGCGCAGGCAGAGGTGGGCTGAACTGGAGGGTGCGGGTCCTGGACAAACACTCACGACCCGCTCTGGCTCTCAGGAAGATGAGTTTACTTCTGGGTCACTGTGAAGTCGTACAGCTGGTTTGAGTGAATTTTTCACTGGGTTAATGATGTTTGGATATCACAGGGAAACAACCTCAAAGAGATTGATGGGCTGTTTCTCTCTTCTGCGTTATCTCGGGAGCCCTGGGCCACTGTCTCTGCAGGGACCGCTGGGAGGGAAAAGATGGGAGAGGTCCTCCCTTGAGCCTGGGAAGCGCCACACGTTGATAAGTGTAGAGAGAAGCCAGAGGGACTCCTCGTCTAAACTGTAAATAAAGCTGATAGGCTTGAGGATGTCTGGACCAGATGAAAACCACAAAGTGAGGCATTCTGCTCTCAGTGTCTCTTTGGAAAAATTTATTTCCCTTTTGCATGGAGTGACTGCCACCGTATTGTCAGCATCATGGGGCAGCATGAGGCAGCATCTTTATAAATTGCTTTTTCTTCGAAATGTCTGCAAAATGAGTCAGTGGTATTGGAACACTTGCCTGAGTGGTAACTGCCCTCACTGGGCTCAGGCAGATACTTCTTGTCCCACAACTGGCCCAGGATGTTTGGGGTACCTTCAACCCTCGCTCCCCTCCCCTTTAAATCCCCTGTCAGATCCCATTAATGGATGAGACCAAAGGCATGGTTGAACCTCTCTAGGCAAACCACAGAGAGTCGTTTCCGAGACAATGAACATAAGTCAGTGTCCTCGTTAATGTGCCACGCTGCACACAAGTATTTGTAAGTAGCACGGATGTTGGTGGGCTTCAGTTCTTATTCCCAAGAGCTCAGCATCTTTAACAAATCATTAATTCATTTATTTCTGATTGCAAACATGTTAGATGCCAACGGTGGAAAGAGTAGAGGAATGCAGGAAAACTCAGAGGAGAAAATAAATATCACTGGTCATTCTGTCATTCAGAAATAACTTCTGTTAACCTTTTGTTATACTTCTTTCTGGCTCATTTCAATGATGTGTTTATAGTTACGTGGGAGTATTCCATACAGATGCTTTCTCAGACTCGGTTTTCATCTGATTTGTCATTACATTTCATCTTGCCTAGGCATTCTTCAACAAAGTTTGTATAATCAAGTATTCATTCTATCAGATTATAAAAATAATCTATAATAGTCATTTAAAATGTTTGGACAAGACTGGGACACAAGGTCTAGCAGCCCCTTTAGAAACAGTTTCTAGACCCGGTAAGCACTTACAAGCCTAGAAAAGAATGGGAAACTTTCCATTTCATTCTATGAAGTTAGCAGAGCTCAGCTAAGAGAGCTGGACCAATGTAGAATATTAGAACAGAAAGCTACACGGGAATGTTATTAATATGTAAATATGAAAGCAAAATCCTAAGAAAAATTTTAGCAATAGAGTCAGTATAATAAAAGAATACTACGCCTTCAAGAGGTAGGATTTTTTCCCCCCAGAAACCCAAGGATGGTTCAGTCTTAGGAACAGATTAATAGGGGCACCTGGGTAGTGCAGACCATTAAGCATCCAATACTTGGTTTCGGCCCAGGTTGTGATCTCAGGTCATGAGATCGAGCCTGGCGTTGGGCTCCAGGTTCAGCGTAGAGACTGCTTGAGACTCTTTCTCCTCTGTACCCACCCCCATGCGCTCACTCTCTTTCTCTAAAATCAATCAATCAATCAATCTTTTTTTAAAAGAAATAGATTAGGGGCGCCTGGGTGGCTCAGTGGGTTAAAGCCTCTGCCTTTGGCTCAGGTTATGATCTCAGGGTCCTGGGATCGAGCCCCACATCGGGCTCTCTGCTCAGCGGGGAGCCTGCTTCCTCCTCTCTCTCTGCCTGCCTCTCTGCCTACTTGTGATCTCTCTCTCTGTCAAATAAATAAATGAAATCTTTTAAAAAAAATAAAATAAAATAAATAAAGAAATAGATTAATAGTAATGACCATATTAGTAGTTTGGAGGAAAAGGCCACAAGAAAATCTTCACATTTGCTAAAATATTGTTGAAAGATTCCTAACAAGGATAACAAAAAAATCTTGGTAAATTGACAACCACAAGATACTTCCCAGCCAAGACAAAGAGCATATTTTTGAAATAAACCACAAACACCATTCCTTAGAGCAAAACACCAAAGGCATCTGCACCAAATTTTTTTTTTTTGCACCAATTTTTTTTTTTAAACAGTTTTATTTATTTATTTGTCAGAGAGAATGAGAGCACAAGGCAGAGGCGGAGGCAGAGCGAGAGGCGGAGGTAGAAGGAGAGGGAGGCTCCCCACTGAGCAAGGAGCCCGATGGGGGACTCCATCCCAGGATGCTGGGATCATGACCTGAGCCTAAGGCAGATGCTTAACTAACTGAGCCACCCAGGCATCCCTGTACCACTGTTAATCACAAAACCAGGATGTTAGCTTTCTTCCTGACAGCTAGCCCACAGAAATATATTGAATTCATTCTCCTTACTGCATGCCAACAACAGCGAGTTGGAAGTCGAGGTGGAAAAAAGATCTAATTAACAGTATCAACAAAAGCCGTGAAACATCTATGAGGGCATGAAGGAAATCCCAAGATATCCTAAGCAGGATGTCAAATACATGGTGTTAATTCTCACCTGCCATCCTACACAGAAAGATTTAATATTGTAAGATGTCAATGACCCCCTCGATTGATCTATAAATTCCCATAGATTTTTTGGGGGAGGGGGCGGGGCACGAAAGTAGCTTTTTTTTATTATTGTAAAAAAACACGTTTATTGTTCAGAGCTTCAAACAATATGGAAGACTATGCAGAAGAATAAAATCTCAAGAAACTAGAGATTACTTCTGAAAATATTTGTTGAAAAATTCTTTTGAAATTTATGCATACATAATTTAGCATGATAGGCAAGATGATTTGCGTTTCATTTTTGGTCCATGGCCTTTACTTTCCTCTAAAGGCTGGAAGGTCTTCTGAAGCCTTGAGTAACCCCCAGGCATCTGAGGGTGCTCTCAGCCTTTTGTTTTCCAAAGGCAGGAAGGACTCCAGGAGCCCAGCCTGAGCAGTGGGGGAGCCCTGCAGGGCAGAGGGAACCTCCCACTCTGGGTTGGAAATGGAGGTCCATGCTGACTGCCCTTAAGGAGTAGCCCATCTCCATACAATTCATGGAGGGGCGTTCTCTCCTTTTTTGGAATTGTTCAAATATTCATAGGCATTATCTGTTCCTTAAGGTTATGTTGAACTGAGCTGTGAAATCATCTGAAACCGGATCTTTTATTCCCTCCCGCCCCCCCGCACCCCTCCCCCCAGGGCCGTGATTACCCTTTTCAATTTCTTGTCCTGGTTATCTCACTCTTTTGGGTTCATTTTATAAATCTGCATTTTAATAGGAAATCCATTTTTCTTTATTTTTTCCCCTTCATTTTTCTTTAGTTTTTAATTGTTGGTACAGGTTGTACACCCTTATCTATTCCTTAGTAAGTTTGTCGAAGTAGCATTCCTGTGTCAGTTTTTAAGCCATGAAACGTGTGGTCACGGATCACAGTGGAAAGGTTTTGCCCATTTTTAATCCCATCAACAGAGGGAGTGTCCCTTTGATCACAATATTTATATCCTCCCTCATCTGATAGGCAAAGAAAGTATAATGCCTTCTCTGTCATTTGCATTTCTTTGATTATCAAATTATCAATAAATTAAGTTTGAGGTCTAAGTTGTGCTCTCTCTATCTCTGTCTCTCTCTCTCAAATAAATAAAATCTTAAAAAAATAAATAAATAAAATAATTATGACCAAAGTATAATGCCTTCTCCGTCTTCGCATTTCTTTGATTATCAATAAATTAAGTTTGAGGTCTGAGTTGAACAGTTATCTTTCTCCAAACAGCCAAAGTTTTAAGCAACATTTTGGAAAAATTTAGTCTTTCTATTCTGAACTGAAAATTTACAAGGGTCACTTAATTTGTTTCCCTTGTGTGTTCTGGATTTTCAGTTCTCCTTCCTTGTCGGCCTGTCTATTCATCCCAGTACCACATTGGTCATAATTATTTTATTTTATTTATTTATTTTTTTAAGATTTTATTTATTCGAGAGAGAGAGACAGAGATAGAGAGAGCACAAGTGGGGAGGAGAGGGAGAAGCAGACGCCCACCTGAGCAAGGAGCCTGATGTGGGGCTTGATCCCAAGACCCTAAGATCATGACCTGAGCCAAAGGCAGACGCTTAACCAACTGAGCCACCCAGGCGCCCTGGACATAATTATTTTTTATTTTAAATATAGTTTGCTTTCTGGTAAAATATGTCACCTTCACTTTATTTATTTAAAAATGCTTTCTTAGAGGGGTGCCCGGGTGGTTCAGTCGGTTGAAATCTGACTTTGAAATCTTTGAAATCAAAGAGCTTGATTTCAGCTCAGGTCATGGTCTCGGGGTTGTGGGATCAAGCCCCATGTGGGACTCCAAGCTGAGCCTGGAGCCTGCTTGGGATTCTCTCTCTCCCTCTGACCCTACCCCTTTGCTCAAGTATGCTCTCTCTAAAAAAAAAAAAAAAGTAAAAAGTTTTCTTATATATTTTTCCTACATGTTTATTCTTCTGATGAGCTTCAGAATTTTGGTAAAGATTCCTGCCTCTTCCCCTCTCCCCCACAAATAACAACAGAAAACAAACGATAAACCTCTTGGATTTTAACAGATAGTGCATTAACATTATGAAGTTATTGAAGAATTGCAATAGGCACAGAATTACCTTCACTTGCAAAGTTATGGCACATGTATGCATATTTCGATTTTATATTACTTAACCCAAATTTGGTAGCTATAAGGCTTTTATAATTTTGCCTTACTGGTATCTAGGCAGGGTATGTAGTTTTTACATTTCATGCTTTTTGCTAGATTTTTATATCAGACTCATGCTAGCTTCCCTAAATGGGATTTCTTTCCTCTGCTCCACATCAATGTACATAGTAATCTACAGAGCTGTTTTTCAAAGTTTGTTAAAATCCTGCCACTATTTGCATCCTCAAAATGCATTGGAGGGTCCTATTGGATAACTTTTTAAAAGATACTCACAAATATATTTCTCTCTTCAGGTTTTCTGCCACGGAAAGGGGTGAATCTGTGCAATATATACTTTTGTAAAAATTAGCTTTTCAAAGTGTGTATATGTGTAAATACTGTTGTGTATGTGTATACACATAAATTCTCATAATTTAGTCTCACAAATTATTATTCTTCCTACATACTGTTATATCTCCTTTCTTCTTAAAGTTACACATTTCTTTTCCCTTTCTCTTTTGTGTTTGATTTAGTAGTTTCTTTTCTCTTTAATTAATATTCTTAGAGAACTATTTTTGGAGAGTCGCATGGGCCAGTAGATACAAATCTGGCTCCCTCTTTCTAAAGCTCACGTACTGTTCCCCAGTACAACTGAATCATGCTTGATTTAAGCGTTCCCCTAATTCCTGACACTCAGGCTGTTTCCAGAATGTTCTAAAAGATGCCACTGCCATCAATGACATTGTGCCTCTAATCCCACAGGTGCTTTTATTTTTATAGATTACATTCCCCAATATTGGTGGGATCGTGGGGACAAACGTCTATGTAGTCTAACTTTTGATGGGTATTGCCAGAATACTTTGCAAAGATATAGCAGAAAATTTACACTGTGGTGTTGACAATGTCTGAGAGTACCCTTTTGTTCAGTTTCTCTAGCGCTGGAGACTATGGCATATTTAATTTTTGCCAACTTCGAGGCATTGTTGCTTTATTTGTGTTTCCTTGATTGTGAGTGAGGTTGAGAATCTTTTAATAAACGTATTGACCATTTGTATTCCCTCTTCTGTGACTTGCTTATTATAGCCTTTGCGCATTTTTCTATCAACTTGTTTGTTTTCTCCTTTTTGATTTGTAGGTGCTTTTTTAATCTTGGGTACATTAACCCTTTGTCTGGCATTTGAGTTGGCAACATGTTTTACTGGTTCCATTAGTTTAATTAGAGATGCATAGTCTAGTTCTAATGTCCATGACCAGATCTTGTTTTTCCTGTGAGTGATTCTCACACAGAGAAACTAGACTCACAAGTATGAAGGCAAAAACAGTAGGCTTCAATGCCTTATTTCTTCTTCCCGGTCCCAGTGGGGCAGGAAAGGGAAGGGCTTAAAGGGCTTCAACTTCTCACCATGCTGACTGACAGAGGAGAGGGACTCAGCCATGGTTCTAAGTCTGCAATATTTCAAGCAATGGATTTTTTCCCCTCATTTCTTCTGCTAGCAATTCTCAGCTGGTACAAAGGTTATAAGCAGAAACTTGGTGTGTAGGAGATTGTTCTTGGGAATGGGTCCCGGGACCCTCAGCTTGGTGGGGTTTCCTAATTGCAGGTGGTATGTGATTCTTTGATACTAATAGGCCTTCAGAGGCAGGAACTACTGGTTCTTTGAAAGGATTCTGGTAAAGGCCAAGCTCTGTCTTAAATTTGAAACATGGCACGAATATGTAATTTAAACTTAATCTTGGTAATCAAGACGTACAAAATCATTTTGTATTTAAGACCTGTAGACTTCAACTCATTTAAACAAATCAGTGACTAAAGAGAGAAGACATACTGCAATATGGCCTATGCAGGACAGACCCAATTTCCCAAAGGGATTTTCCCAGGAACCTCTGCCTTTATATCTGTCTTCGTTGGCCTGTGACCTTTATGCATAGTGTTTTTTTGTTTTTTGTGTTTTTGTTTTTGTTTTTGGTCATACAGAACATTAAAAATGTTATGTCGTCAAAATGTCTTTACGGAGTCTAGATTTCTGTAGCAATCCTTGGAAAGACCTCTAGAGCTATATTCTCCTGACTTTTCTAGTGATTTTTATTTTTACACTTAAATATTTAATTAGTGTGCAATAAATTACTGCGTATGGAATGAGCTTGGCTTTATTTTGTCTACATGGAGAACAAATCATGTCAGCACCATTTATTAACACTTACAATGTCTAGGGGCACTTGGGTGGCTCTGTTGGTTAAGTGTCTGCCTTCGGCTCAGGTCGTGATCCTAGGGTCTTGGGATTGAGGCCCATGTCTGGCTCCCTGCTCGGTGGGGAGTCTACTTCTCCCTCTCCCTCTGCCTCTTCCCCTGCTCATACACACTCTCTCTTGCTCAAATAAATAAATAAAATCTTTAAAATAAACAAATGTTACAATGTCTAAAGGACTAAAAATACAAAAAGAGATTTATAAAAAATGCAATTATATTGGGAAATTTAAAAATTTGGCCAAATAGCAAAATGTAAGCAGTTATACATTATATTTGAACAACACAATCTATAAAGTAACATACAATCAAAACTTTGTTCTTTTGTATACACACATGCACATACACACTGATAGAGAGCATGATACTTTTTGAGGAGAAAATGTGATTATTCTTTTTATGTCTGTGGAATACTTATAAAAGTTCAATGAGGTACTTGAGCAAAAGAAAACTTTAATAATTTACCAAAAGTAGAAAGTGACCAGACCACATTCTTTCATCATAATCCAATGAAACTAGGAATCAACAATGAAAGGTGGACCAAAAATATTTTTGTAAATAAATTGAGGAATACTGTCAGAAGTAACCCCTTAACCAAATGAGAAATCATAGCTAAACACAATTCTCAAGTGTAATAACAAGGAAAATATTTCATTACAAAAACCAGACTAAAGTTTCCAGAAAGTTATATAGTTGTATATGATATGATCTTTTTTTATAAGATTTTTTTAAAAGATATTATTTATTATTTGACAGAGAGAGACACAGAGAGAGAGGGAACACAACCAGGGGGAGTGGGAGAGGGAGAAGCAGGCTTCCTGCTGAGCAGAGAGCCTGATGCAGGGGCTCGATCCAGGACTCTGAGATCATGACCTGAGCCGAAGGCAGAGCCTTAATGAGTGAGCCACGCAGGCACCCCTATGCTATGATCTTTAATTTTGAAAAAAATTGAAAAAAAATTGAAAAAAAAATAAGGCTAAAATGAACAAAGGATTTCCTAACTTCTGAAGTTAGGAAAAGAAAAACAAATGAATAAGAATGGAAAACAAATGGAAAAGAATAAACCAAATGAAAGCAGGAGGTGGGTATTAATAAAGATAGAAGCTGGGGTGCCTGGGTGGCTCAGTGGGTTGAAGCCTCTGCCTTCAGCTCAGGTCATGATCTCAGGGTCCTGGGATTGAGCCCCGCATCGGGCTCTCTGCTCAATAGGGAGCCTGCTTCCTCCTCTCCCTCTGCCTGCCTCTCTGCCTACTTGTGATCTCTCTCTCTGTCAAATAAATAAATAAAATCTTTAAAAAAAAAAAAAGAAGCTTATACTGATTCACTAGAAAACAAAGGGAGAGTTGAAACGCAACCAGAAGTTGGTATCTGAAGAGATTAATGGAATAGAGATTTCCCTGCTGCTTCTGATTAAATAAAAAGCAAGAAAGCAACATTAGACCATGATAGTAACAAGAAAGGAGATACAAATATGGAAGAGATGAAAAGAAATACTAGAGATTATTATGTACAACAATATGGCAATACATTTTAAAATCTAGAGAACACAGACAATCTCTTATCGAAATACACACTTCTGAAATGGACCCAAGAAGAGTTCTAAAACTAGAACAAATACAGAATAGACAGGAAAGGTAATTACAGTGCCACTATCGAAGACAAGGAACTAGGCTCAAATGGTCTTGCAGCTGAGATCCATATAACAAAACAGATGACGTCAATATTTATTGGAATGCTTCCAGACTGTAGAAAAGATAGAAACCCCCTCATTTATGTGTGTGTGAAATGTTTAATGTTCATGTGCATGTATTATATTTTATATAATGAAGAGCAAGAGTACGTGCTTCTTCTATTTCACAATAGCCTGTTCTTTTCTTTCTTTCCCCCCCTTTTTTTTTTGCAATATCGTAAATATCTCGAGAATATAAAGTTCTTCGAAAGTTTCCCTCTCTGATTGCATGAGTCTGTTTGGACTGAAATAAGTTGTTTTGATTCTCTATCTTGCACCACTCTCTCCCTTGCTGGCTTCTTTCCATTCTTAGAATACACATTTTATCCTGTCTCAGGGTCTTTCTGAAAACTACCCTTGATCTAGAACATTCTTCTTGCAGTTTGCTCTGTGACTACTTGTCCTCGTTATTCAGGTCTCCCTATTGTATTTAACTCCATTTATTTCCTTCCTTAGACTTCATAACCAAGAATTCTTCTCTTGTCTTCCGTGCTCTCTTATCTCTTGTCTTCCGTGCTCTCTTACCCATTGTGGGAGGCAGATTTCTAAGAACAACTCTCAACGATCCTCACTTTTGTCTGATCCCTTTGACTGGGGGCAAGGCTGGGAATACGAGGAGATGTCATTTCTATGACTGTCTCATGTCATTCTGCAAAAGGGAGATCATCCAAGCTGGCCTACTCTAATACCATGTGCCCTTTTAAAGCAGAGAATGTTCTCTGGCTGGTGGCAGGAGGGGAACCAGAGCAAGTCAAAGCATGAGCAGGGCTGGATGTGCCATTGCTGGATTGAGGATGGAGGGGGCCTTTGGGGAAGAAATGTGAGAATCCTTTAGGAACTGACAGAGGTCAAATAACCAGCAGGTGACGGGGACCTCAGTTCTACGAGCCTATGGGGCTAAATTCTGCCAATGGCCCGAAGGAATTTGGAAGTAGATTCTTCTTCCGATAAGAGCACAGATAGCTGACATCTTGATTTTTTTCCTTAATCAGGGACTCCAGCCGATTCTATCCAGATGTTGGATCTGAAGATGTGTCCTCTCTAAATAAATGGGTTTAAAGCTCTAAGTTTGTGATAATCTATTGCACAGTGACAGAAAATTCATACACCATGTGGAATATAAGCTTCATGAAGTGAGGGGTCTCGACTGTCTCAGTCATCAGTCTATCATTAGCTCTGAGGACAGCTAGGAGGGATCAAGCACTCAAAACATGTCGATAGATTGGCTCCGTAAATGATTGACAGTTGGGCAGTACATATTAGCTGGAAAGCCAAACAATGAAAAAGGGGTCCTTCTATCCTGGGTCACTGACCAATTCCTGGGTTATGACAGTTTATTTATTACATGACTCCATTAACCTTTTAGCAATGTCATCTGGTCTCCAGCCTTAACGGTCATAATTACTTTTTTTAAAGATTTTATTTATTTATTTGAAAGAGAGAGAGAGAGATGGGGGAAGAGCAGAGGGAGAAGGACAACCAGACTCCACACCGAGCATGGAGCCTGACGTGGGGCTCAGTCTCACGACCCTGAGATCATGACCTGAGCCAAAATCAAAAGTCAGATGCTTAACCGACTGAACCACCCAGGTACCCCTTAATGGTCATAATTATTAAGGATCATTTTTCCTAGGGATACCTCTGTTGTAATAGAGAAGTAGGACATTCAAAGTCTTTGCTTCACTTTGCTTTTCTATTCCTTAGTTGGGTAACATTGGGCAAGTTGTGCAAGTCTTCTGAGTCTTAGTTTTGCATCTGAAAATTAGAGATTAGGGGTACCATAAGAGGAGTATCACTGATATTTTTTAAAATGCACTGTAACTTTCATTGTTTCTTCTCAAATACTCATTATTCTTCAAACTATCATCTCAGGAGCTCCATGTAGAAATCATGTGCAAATAAAATATGCCATTTTACCACAAGAGGGTGTATTTGACCTTTGTAGGCAATGGAGCCTAATTATTTAAAGCCTCTCTTCATAGATGTGGACTTTGCAGAGGGTTTAATATGTATGAGATCAATTCCAAATGTCATCATCAAATTATTTAGGAAAGTTATTCGTGTGTGTGTGTGTGTGTGTGTGTGTGTGTGTGTGTGTGTTCAGGAAGTCTATATATCTCTCCCATGTGTTTTCTGATGACTGTGGAATGGGAACCATATTTTGACAACATTTCCTCCTTCAAACAGTAAAGCTTTGGCATTAAAACAAGCGATTGTCCCACGAAGAAGACAGGATTCTCATTTGGAATCCATTAAAAAAAGAAATCCCAGCCCAAAAGTACTGCTGTGAAATATGTCTTGCCTTTTGGAGCAAGTTGAATGGCCCATGATGGAGAGTTCAAGACTCAGAGCATGAATTCCAAGGGCTCCTTCTTTCCTAAATTTCCCCATTTGATAATTCAGGTTTTTTTTGTTTCTGTTCCTGAAATAAGCTACTTTCTATAGTCCTTTTCTAGACACCAGAGAAATTCTAGTTTAGATTCTCCACCCCAGGCTCATGCCACCATGTCGCAATGATATTGTGCCCTATCCTGGCATTCTCTTTCTCTGCATTTCCCCCAAAGCTACTAGTCCAAAATAGAGAGCACAGGCTTGAGGTGGGTCAGATTTTGAACCTAAATCTTTTATTGGCCCCCTACCAGTTGGGTTGCAGTAAGTTATTGAAGGCTTCCTAATTTTTGACGCTTCTGAAAATTAGCGGCTACAGTCATTAAGCCATAAGTTTGCCATGAGGTTTCATGAAATAATATTAGTGTGAAATAATATAATTTCATGAAATAATAAATAATTTCTTTTTAAGAAATACGATGTTTTTGTTTTCCTCCTGTTTTTCCCCTCCCACACACCCCATTCCGCCAAAGGAAACAGATCTGTTGTGCTTCTTTGCTTTGGAAAAGGAGACTATAGCAGAAGTTGCCTCTAAGCCACTTTTCTTTCTGGCTACTCTTTTGCTAAATCCTGACCTCACTGGTGAAATTCCACTTAAGGAATCCTCTTTGAGGAATACCAGAAGAAAAGGAAAGTGGGAGGGAGGGAGATTATCGGTTTGCTCCTACAATAAAAGGAGAGCACAAAAGCCAGGGTGGGGTAAGAGTGCAGAGTCACAGACCTCCTCCTCAAGTGTCAAGACACAGTAGGGAGTAAGGGAGCTCTTTTTAGGACACTTAGGGAGGCTGGACCCTAGGTTCTGAGGCTTCCGGTCCAGGTGCTGACTCCTAAATTTCATCCAGAGGTGGCATAGAAGCAGAGAGCTTCCAAATTTCAACAAATCAGTGTAGACTTAGACAGTGAGGGTTTCAGCAAGGTTATGATGACCTGGAGACTAGAAGCCCTTCCTATCATTACAATACTTCACAAATCTTCCCTATTCTATCGCAATTCTTGGAAGGAGAATCCGGAAATGACTGAATTTTCTACCAGTCTAGTGGTAGAAGGGCTCAAACATGGATTTCATCGAACTGAAGGAAAATAGAGAAAGAATTGGAGTTTGCGTGTTGAAGTTTGAAAATGGAGAGCCACTCCTGCTTAGTGGACCTAACACTTAGGTGACAGGACCTAACACTTAGAATGTTATTATGGGAAGACAATCAAAAAACTGCCTTAGAATTATTGGATGAGTTCTTAATACCACTGGGTTCCAGCATTCTCCCTTGATGATAGAGCATGACTATGTGATCCATATATCCCCGCAAATTCTAACATATTTTCATTTAGCAAATATTATTCAGTACCCGCTCAATGCCAGGGGCTGTGGTAAGAGACTGGAGCAAAAATAATCATAGTCTCTGTCAACATGGAGTTTATAGATTACAGGGAAAGAAAGTACCAGTAAAACAATCCTACAAGGCATGTAACATTATATCTACAATGAGTGCTATGAAAGAGACATACATGTAAATTTGAAGTAGCGTGTTTTGAAATAATTGAGGCCAGCGATTGTTCTTAGACGTCCTACTAACATATATGATGGCTTCAATATGGAGGAAAGGGACAGGGAGTGTCAAGAAAATATTGGGTTTCTGGTTTGATTGACTGAATGGATGAGGGTACATTCCCCAAGGAGGGAATTCTGGAAGAGAACTTGTTTTGGTGGGAAGATCATTCTACTATTATTCATGTGCCCCTCCAGTTCTACTCCCCTTTCACCTGGATCTGAGCCCCAGGAGGCTGACCTGTAAGGACTGCCACAACAGGCTCCCCATGTTTTCCTGTTTCTGGTTGAGTTTTGCCAATGGTCAGGAAGTCACAGGGCAGAAAGAGAGTGATGTCAAGGTATTTATTCCCCCAGCTCACTGTCTCTTCTCTGTTTCCTTTTACTCTTTTTGCTATTTTTTACCTTGGAACATAGTCTTTTTATGGATTTTTTTTTTTTTTTTTTTTTTTTTTGGTTGGTAAGTTCTTCTTAATTTATCCCTATTGAAAGGTGCCATTGCTTTCTGGCCAAGAGGCTGACTGACATGCAAATTCACTTTTGCTTACATTAGGTGTGAGGAGATTTAGGGGCTTCTGTGAGGCTGGATCAAGCACGTATATGGACATAAGGGACTGGAGCTCAGAGGAGATGACCAAAGGTATTAGTTTTAGTCACCAATGAACACTCTACATTAGATGTGTTAGTCATCTACTTGTAGGTGGTAGTTGAAGACACAATCATGGCTTTAATTGATCAGAGAGAGGAGCACGATCCTGCAAAGGAGACAGAGAAGTACCTAGAGAATGTCCAGGAAGCCAACAGAGTGTTTCAAGGAGAAAGAAGTGAGTAACATTATCAGTAACTGCTGGGAAATTCAGTAAAATTAAGGACTGTAAAAAGGTTTATTGCTTATAGTGACCAAGAGGTCCTTGATAGCCTTAGGGGGAGCTTTTGTGTGTGGGGAGGGATAAGGGGGATGGAAGTCACTAGAATGTATTGAGAAGGGCTTCAGAAGTGAGGAATTGGTGGTTGTGATTTAGGCAGTACTTTGAGAAGCTGGAACGAGAGGAGGAGAGAAAAAGGATGACAGCTGGAGAGGAGGTAAGATGAATGGATGATTTATTATTTTTTTTAATGGGGGAGTTGAGTTCACAATTCATAGACTTAGCCAATTTGGGAGATAATTTAAATCTAAATCAAATATAATAATTTCCCAAATATCCATGGTAATATGTGATGGCAACATAATAGAAATCAGAATGGTCTCTCTCTGAAGGGTGGTCCATATTTGGAGGCATTGGACTAGAGGATGAACATATCTAACTGGACTAGAAGGAAGAAGGAGCAAGGGGAAGGTTGGGGGGGGGTGGACTGAGGTCTCTTCAGAGAGAATGAACATTCTGCAACAGGGACATGACAGGAAAAGCTTTTTGTTCTTGGTGAGTCGCCTGACGTCATGTCGAAAGTATCAGTTACTTCTTATTGCTCTACGACACTGGGATTAATCAGAAATGATTAGAAACAGAGATCAAAATTGAGGGGAGAATGGTCAGAAATTGCAGTCAAGCTCTCACGTGAGCCAGGTGAATTCCCAAACCAGAGTCAGGAACACAGGAAAGGATACAGGTTTCTAGGCTGAGATCAAGTCCCGTCAGGGTGAGGAAGGTTTTCGCCGTAATTGCGATTTTGCAGCTGAAACAGCTGGAACAGGCAGGACTGAGGAGGACTGCAGCAGAGAGGTCTTCTGAGCTGTTTTAACCCTCAACACCTCTGACACCAAATGTGTGTGGGATTTTTCCACATCGACAGTCAGTTCCTCAACTCTCTGGACACCAGCTCCGTGTCCTACAATCCAGTTCCATTTGGACACCGGCTACCTAGTCAGTGCCAAACTCCACGGGAGTGAAGTTTCCATCCCACAAGCCTGCCCTCACTTCACAGGCCAGCTGCGAGTCCCAGACTGTCACCTGTACTTCTGCCTAATTGGCTATAAATCCAGGGTTCCTACACCCCCTTCCTTCCTTAGGTTTCATATTTGCTTGATTGGCTCACAGAACTCAGGAAAGTGCTTTACTTACTATTACTGGTTGCTATGAAAAGATGCAACTCAAGGACAGCCAGATGGAAGAGATGCATAGGACCAGCCTGGCGGGATGGGGTACAGAGGTCCCGTGGCCGCTCCAGGTGCACCACGCTCCCAGCACCTGGGATGTGTGCACGGACTTGGAATCGCTCTGAATCACATCACTGACGGGGTTTTATGGAGGTTTAATTACATAGGCATGGTTGCTTAAATCACTGGCCACTGGTGATGAACTCAACCTCTAGCCCTACTCCCCTCCCCAGAGCTAAAAAATTGGGGCTAAAAGGTCCAAATCTCTAATCACGCCTTAATTGTTCGGTGTTCAGCCCCCATCCTAAAGCTATTTGGGGGACCTCAGCCTCCAGCGTATCACTAGCACACAAAGACACTCTTACAACTGCAGAGAGTCCAAGAGTTTTGGGAGATGTGTCCCAGAAACCAGAACTGGGGACAAGACCCAAATATTTATCTTTTATTATCCCAGGTGGTCATTCACATATGACCCTGAGAAGGGAAAGGGGACTCCGATTGCACAGGCTAGCAGCCCTGAAGGTGGACTTTTTACTTTTCTTAAGAGATAAAAGCCCTGGACATATTTAGAGAAGAAAAGAGAGATGAGTGTGCTGTTCAGAGGAAATGGGTTTAAGAGTGTTGGCCAATAGGTGGGCATCTGATTCCTGGGGACTAGAAGGATCAGGGCTGGTGCAGGGAGGGGAGAGTGATGGAACTATGGGAAGACTCTGAATTGGAGAGAGAAAGTTGAGAAAGCTCAAGGGAGAAAGAAAGCAGTTGAGAAAGCTCAAGGGAGACGGGACATTATGTCCCATCGGGGGAGGGAGTTGAAGTCACTGGAGAAAGCGAGTACCATGGTGGGAACAGTCTGGTTTCCCTGGCTCCATCTACTAACTCTTCTCTGGATCAGGGGACTTGGGTCGCTTGTTTTCTGCTGACTGACTAATGTGGTTGGTCTCACTGCACCTCTGAGTCACAGTCTCCAGAGGTCCTGCTAGAAGTCAGGTGGCACACAATGTCCCCTTCTGCAATTCCCAGTGTAAGAGACTTGCCTGGCTGGAGAGGAAATTTGATTTCCCAGTGCCCGACTGTCCCAGTCCCCCAGCAGTGACTTCTACCCTGACACATGCTCCCAAGCAAAAGCCAGTACAAACATCCAGGTGTGAAGGGAGGTTCTCCACATAAACCAGTGGCCAAAAAACTGTTGTGTGAGGACAGTCCACAAAGTCAAAGCCTTCTTCCAAAGGTTGTCACTAAAAAATGCTCTCACTTTTAACTCTGGCAAGGAGTGGAAATTATGAGTCTCAACTCTAGGTAGAAAGATTGCTGTCTTTCCTACAGGGGTTGGTGGGCAGAATGGGAAGTTGTGGCATCGCTGCAGGGTCAAGGTCTCCCAAGTTAGCACATGGTCATGATGTGCTACTTCCCTAGGAAGTACAGACCTTCTGTTGCAAGTTCTTATAAAAAAAAGTCTTACTTTAGAAAATAACTTCTTTTAAGTACAGTTGGCAAAAATGCCGGGACTATCATTATGTCCCCTTAGGTGGTTCCTTTCTAGAATTGTTACCATCACCGTAATTCTGTTTTACCACTTTTGGCAAGTGCCTACTTTTCCTTACTTATAGGACAGATAAGATTTAAGAATTCCTTTCTTCCCCTGTGGGGTCCAAGAAACAAATTCCATTTTGCATTATTATTTGTATTAACTAATTAAAGAAAGCTTTAAAAATTCAGGTGCTGAGGATTTAGGGATTAATGGTTTGTTGCCAATCTCAATGGTCTGTTGAAGACCTTGGTTCAACTTTTTGAAATAGAAGCTAACGGTGGGTATTAATTTTGCCATCTTCCTCTCCTACCTCCTACCACAATCCTATCACCTCCATCCATACTTGGATGATTCTCCCAATAGTTTGACCAGAGAGGGTTCTGACCTTCTCTGACCTCTGTTTCTACTTCAGCTTCCTTCCGAACCGTCCTTCTGACCACTTTAGGAGATGTTACTCATGTCCTTCCCACAGGAGATCTCACTGCCGCTTGGCGCTCTGGAGGATCGCTGGGGTCCTTAGCTCTGAACTTCCTTTATTTGCTTCCAATCTCCTTATCTTCAACATCTTCCTTGTTTTCACTCCTATTTAAATCTTTTTTTCCCCCCTTTCCCCTCTGGTTGCTTAGCTTCTCCTTCACCCCTGAAGTCATCTTCCTTCACTTTCTCTTTCTTGACTTGAGGTCAACCATTTCAGTGATGCCTTATGTAATTGCCCAATATCCCAGGTCTTCCACCAAACCCCATCAATATCTCTCTAGACCCCCTATTCTAAACCAGCTCTTGTACTTGGGTCTTAGGCATTACTGGAGAAAATCTGACCACAGGGGTGCACACAGATGTGCTAAATCTAGAATGTTACAAACCCATTCTGTGCAATTCAACAAACATTATAGCTGACCACTCTAGGCAAGGCAGCATTATGGGCTTCTGGGAGGTATTTTGAAGTTCATGTGGGAGAAAAGCATTGTCATAAAAACAAAAGAGGGGTGTCAAAGGAAGTAAAACTCCAGTAACCCAGAGGAAGACAAATTTACATCTGTGCTCTGAGTTTTACCCCCGACCTTTGGTGCTGCCCTGACCTTGCTTTCATTTAGCTTTGTTACTATATATCTCAACTATAAATCCTTGAGAATGGTAATTTCAGCTCCAAGCAGCCTCTTAGCAACACAATTCCTGAACACCTCTGGCAAGCCTCTGATTGAGGGTGAACTCCAATCATGAGTTCCTTATCCATTAATCTGTTATTTATTGGGCTTAGTTTGCATCCTGCAGAGAAAATTATACTAGATGAGCAACATATTAAACCATAAAGTGTGAATCTGACTTTTCCCCATGTTTTCCTTCTAGTAGCCACAGCCCAGAAACGGGTGATAGAGGAGCATTTTGCTTTCTCCTGACTTTGAGGTCATAAAGAGGGGTGAGTGCTGTGGACATTTTAAATACAGGTAACATACGACCCCAAGCAATGTTAATAACTGAGATGGAGGGGTAGAGGAAAGAGGAAAAAAATGGGACATAGGTCAACTCTCCTTAACTATTTACATATTCTAATTTTAGGTTGCCTACATTGGATATTTATGCATGTGTTTAGAGATGGGGAAAATATTTTTCTTTCTGGCTGTGGAATTTATACCTTGTTGAGAAAACGTATACAGACTTGCCCCCACTGGGGAGTGAAATCCCAACAGTGAACCGGTTATTATTTATGGCTGGAGAGATAAATGAGATAGGTTATAAAATGTTCAGGGATCTGAGAGAAGAAGCTTACTATTAAGTGGAATTTCTCTGTTGGCTTTAGCATGCTGGCTTTGGTGGTGAGAGTTTAGAAATTTACAATGTTAACGTGACCTATACGCTGTATGGCTTAATTTTGCAGTTGAAATGGCTTAAAATGGCATCTGACTAACAGTTCTCTATGGATCTCTTTCAGCTTCCCACTAAACTATTTTTGAAGACAGAGTGAGATTAAAACTAAGCCCGATGAATAACCTAAAGCCCAAATGGGGAGCAAGGTAGATGGGGCCTGAGGGAGAAAAACCAACCAGGCTTTCCCTCCTGGCTAACTCAGACTTACCTCATCATGAGTAATATTCCCACTGAAACAAAGGTAGGGAGATATTTCATATCTCACCCCACACTCTGAGCCTGGGGAGGCATCTATTTATGATACAGGGTTAGCCTTTGGCAATTCTTAAAGAAATAACTCTGAGAAAAGAAGGGGAAAAGCAGCAGGACAGAAGGCAGGCTGGAGGGTCTGGCTGCGGTGGGTGATGAGAGCCCCAGAGCGCTATGGAGGGGCCCTGGAGCGGTGCATGCTGGGTTGTGGGGTCTTAACACTTGATACTTTGAAGCTTTGGAGTATCAGGCAGGAGGGGTGAGAGACAACTCCCACTTTAGTCTCCAGGACTGTGTTAGCCCACCGGATTGCCTGCTAGGTTGAGCCAGGAGCTGTATGTGTGAGCCCACTCTCCAGCTGAGGATCTGAGAAGGGGTTCAACCACTGGAGTAGGCAGTGAATGGGACCACGACCAGTGAAAAATCCTCCTCCCTTCTAGACCCAGTGTCCTGAAGAGAACAAACCCCCAAACCTATATTCTCATTCAAACATGCACACAAAGAAAAGAACTCTATGTAGGGGGCTATAAAAAATACTGTTGGACGTTGACCAAGGCTAATGGCTTTACCATCTAGATGTTGATGACTCCCAAATTTATTTGTTCAAGTTCTCCCGAACTCAAGGCTTATATATTCAATGGCTCATTCAGCATCTCCACTTAAGTATCTAATAGATGTACCCGGCTCATCATGTCGAAAACTGAACTCTTAATGTCCCCTATCCTAAAAACCGGCTCGAGGTACAGCTTTCCTCATCTCAGTTGATGAGAGATCCGTTCTTTCGGTTGTTCAGGCTCCAAATTTCAGAGCCATACTCATCTCCTCTCTCACGTTTGACACCAAGTCCCTTAGGAAATGCAGTTGTCTCTACCCTAAAGCAGATCCAGAAACTCTACTGCTACCACCTTGGCGCCAGCATCTTCATGTCTTGCCTGGAATATTGCAGTGCCTTTTGCCTGTTTTGTTTTTTACAGAGAGAGAGAGAGAGAGAATGAGCAAGCAGAGGGGCAGAGGGAGAGGGAGAGAGAGAATCTTAAGCAGGCTCCATGCCCAACGTGGAGCCCAACACGGGGCTCAATCTCACAACCCAGAGATCATGACCTAAACCAAAATCAAGTCAATCCCTTAACCGACTAAGCCACCTAGGTGCCCCTTGCCTATTTTATTTACAGTAGCCAGAATGATCCCTTAAAAACTGAAGTTAGAGGGGCTCCTGGCTGGCTCAGTCGGTGGAGCATGCAACTTGATCTCAGGGCTGTAAGCTCGAAACCCACGTTGGATGTACAGATCACTTAAAAAATCCTAAAAAATTAAAACAAACAAACAAACAAAAACCCCCAAACTGAAAAGATCACATTCCATTCCTCAGCTCAAAACCCTTCGGTGATCCCTCTGGGTATTCACAGTAAACGCCCAAATCTTTCCAAAGGCGTAAGAGGTCCTTATGTGACCAGGATCCTTCCCCATCTCTTGCATTCTCTCTTTGACCTTATTTTCTTTTTCCTTTCTTACTGTGATTCAAGAATTTTCTTTTCTTTTTTTTTTTCCATGTGAAGGCAACATCAAGACATTCTCTGCAAGAGAATCTGTCAGTAACATTTGCCCATGTATCCTTCTTTAAAAAGGTTATTTAAAATGTACTGTGCCCATCTCTGAGAATATGCAAAAAGAAGCCTGGAGAGTGTATAACATCTTGATAGAAAAGAATGAGTGGTTGTGATAAGCATTTACATCACATAAACACGAATTCGAGTTTGAATAAGTTGTTTAATCTGGCTTCCAAGCTAAATAAAAATGCCAAAAATTATTCTTAGAGAAGTATTTAATATAAAAACAATATTTAATTATAATGATATGGGCCAGAAATTCTAGACTTTCCTGACTAAATCTAGCAAGTAAAAAGAGGGAGTAGGCAATAGGTATGTGTGAAAAATTTTTTTTTTAAAGTGCTAAATTTCCTGGGGCGTCTGGGTAGCTCAGTGGGTTAAGTGGCCCTTTGGCTCAGGTTATGATCCTGGGGTCCTGGGATCAAGTCCCAGGTCAGGGTCTATGGGATCGGGTCCTGGAATGGAGTCTTGAGTGAGCTCCCTGCTCAGCAGGGAGTCTGCTTCTCCCTCTCCCTCTGCCCCTCCCCCCGCTCATGCTCTCTCTCTCAAGTAAATAAAATCTTAAAAAAAATAAAAGTGCTTAATTTCATAATAAAAAAGTGCTTATCTGAAATACAGAATGCTCAAAAATACCACTCCATTCTTGACTTCGCTGTTAAAAAGAGATTAAACATGATTTTGCCAAGTAAAGCTAACTACCATTCGTATGAAAAAATAGTATATAATGAAAATATGTAGCCAAAGACAGAAGACAAAGAAAGCAAAACCAATGAAGAAGCTTATAACCAGAAATCACATAATAATAGCAATGGCAATGAGTAATAATAGCTATCATATATTGTAATTTACTATGTGTCACAGCCTAGGCTTAGAAATTTACAAGCATTATCTCTCAACCTTATGTGGCAAACATTACTATTATTATTATTAATATTATTATTATTATTATTATTATTTTGTTGAGGAATTTGAGGCTTAAAGAGACCCTCGTATAGATAAGAATTTAATATACAGTAAAGGTGACAGTTGAAACACTAAGCAAAGTATGAATCATTGAGTAAGAGTTCACGGGGAAATTCACTAACCATTTATGAACCAAGTTTGCAACAGAAAACAAATCCTGAATGGATCTGGGTTCAGTAAAGCACATGCATGCACAGACTAAAGGGAGGTAGGAGTGAGAGCATCACTTGGGTTGTTTTTACTCGAAAGTCACAAGCTCCCCTACTCACGTGGGCTTAAGACAAGGTGCTAATTTAGGTCACGTTGCAAGAGCTGTGCAGGAAGGGGCTTGCAGGTTGATTTGGGGGCCCAATGACATCGTTAGGCTCTTTCTATCTCTTGGTCCTGTGGTCCTCAATGGGTTAATTTTTTTGTGGGTCACATGACCACTCTAACCGCAAGGGAAGCTGGGAACGGGAGGGATTAACTCCACTGATGGAATGACCGAGAAACAGGCCTTTTTCTAAGTGAATTTAAAAATTCCCTACCACGTTTTTAAAAGCATGGAAAAAGGAAGTCCTCTTAAGCATACAGTAAGAAACTTAACAAAAAATAGACCAGCTTCCAAAAATATTAAACACTTTACATTTTAAAGAAAACTGTAAAAAGGGAAAACTATAAAAAAAAAAAAACCCCGAAAATTGGCCATCATGCACAGAGACTAAACGATAAATCGGTAGAATATATTGGAAACACGTGACCTCAGATGAGTCTGAGTGGATTGAGTACTCTGAATATTTTAACCTGTTTGCATGTCTTGCCCTCCTTTTCTTGGAAGTGACTTGCCCTTCAGTCGTGTGTGTGTGTGTGTGTGTGTGTGTGTGTGTGTGTGTGTGTGTGTGTGTATCCGCATCACCTTGAACAGAGGCACAGTTGTTACGGTGGGGATGTAAAAAGAAAGAAAGACCAAACTTTTTTTTTTTTTAACTTGCAAATTCAAGAACAAAAGGCAAGTCTGGAGGCAAATACAGTGTGACTTTTAAGCATTAGCAATAGACTTAAAAAATACTCTGGAAGGAGCCAGGCTGCCTGGGGATGCTAGAAGGCGGTCCTAGCAGGAGTGAGCGGGATGAGGGAATGGAGCTCTCAAGGAAGCTGGGGAAGCTCGGAGAAGAGTGCCTGGCTCGGGCTCCCATGGCTGGAGGGTGGGGGTCAGCATCTACACTGCAGCCCAGCATCTGTGAGCAGCGCTCCAAGCCCAGAGGAGGGGAGGGCTGAGAATAGGGCCCCACGCCATGATCCTGTTGGGGAGCCAGAATGCTGTTTGTCTTCCTGCTGAGCAGTGAGGGTCTCCCTCCAACACCTGCCTGAGCATCTACTGTGCATTATCTCGTGGAGGATGTCAGCCCAGGCCTCCAAGGCTTAGTCAAGCCCATTCAAATTGCCCTATCTGGCTAACTTCTCTCCTGTACTGCCCCTTTTATTTTTTTATTTTTTATTTTTTTTTCTCAAGATTTTTATTTATTTATTTGAGGGAGAGAGAGAGAGTGAGAGAGAGCATGAGAGGGGAGAAGTTCAGAGAGAGAGAAGCAGGCTCCCAGTGGAGCTGGGAGCCTGATGCGGGACTCGATCCCAGGACTCCAGGATCATGACCTGAGCCGAAGGCAGTCGCTTAACCAACTGAGCCACCCAGGCGCCCTGTACTGCCCCTTTTAATGGTCCAGGATACTTGTTATATCCCCTGAAACTTGCCCTGGGAGTCCTTAGCACTGAGCTGCACAGTGGTGATCTAGAAGGCAAGACCCAGCCCCTGAACTGGGGTGGAAATGGACAGTGGTGGAGGTAGTGAAATATTCCTCCAACAGCTGGAAGATTATGTGAAAAGAAACCTTGTCAGGGGTTTGAGACATATTCCCATTTATTTCCTAAAAATGTTTAGTTAGCCATTTCAGACGATGTAGTTATTTCTCAGCCGTTCGAAACTCGTGTCCCCATTTGATAGATGTATGATTTTTTTCCAACCGCACTTCCCAGATTCGGATAAATCCTTGCACCTTAAAATCAATCAGAGGCAGATGATAGTCTCACAGTGCTACTGAGGAATAATATTTGGTTGAGTTTCACTTTCTGCAGCTTGTAAGACAAAGTCGATACGCATTTTCTGCTATAAATCATTTTCAAATTATAAGTAATTTGAAAAGTAAATCAACCTCTGCTCAGACGTAAATCAACCAGGGTGCGTGTGTGCAAGTGTGTTCGCGCACGCGCACATTCATCCATTCGCGATAGAAGCGGAGACGTTGTTATTTTAATATCATGTTACATATAATTGCTAATGGCTGTCACATGGGCATTTTATGAGCGACCAGCAATAGGATAAGACGTAGCGTCAAGTTGCTTATTATTTCAATTCTTAAACCTGAGACTGCCAGGCAAGGAGAGGTCTTAGTTTGAATGGGAAAGTCAAGTCCTCCTGAAGGCAATGGGGAGAAAGCCTGGTGCCCTGACCCGCAGTGGGCATCGTGGACTCACCTCCCTGGGGGAGGTCATGCCAGGAGGCTAAGAGAAGCAAACATGTCATCCCATATCCTGCCAGGGTCCTCGGATCCTGCTGATGGAGCAGGATTGTCTCCTCCTCCCTCAACACAGGGTAATAAGAGTCCTCACTCAGTAGAGTGGCTAAGCACTCGTGTTGCTTAGAGCAAAGCCCTGAGTGGCATAAGGTACCCTTAGCATTGCCCAGTGAAGGAGGTAAGGTAAAATCCACCTTCCCCCGTGTGTTGTTCTTGCCTTCAGCTCAGGTCATGATCGCAGGGTCCTGGGATCGAGTCCCACGTTGGGCTCCGTACTTGGCGGGGAGCCTGCTTCTCCCTCTGCCTGCTGCTCCCCCTGCTTGTGCTCTCTCTCTCTGACAAATAAATAAATAAAATCTTAAAAAAAGAAGAATTATAGAATTTAGTGCATTGGGGAGGTGGAGTCAGACAGCAACAAGAAATATACGGGCAAAAACATAATTACAAGGTCAGAGGGGATTCTTAATGTCAGCACCCCCAGGGGGTGCTTAAATTACTTGGGAAGGAAAATCACAACTGCTACAGAAAGTGGGGTCTCAGAACCCCAAATCTGGCATACGTATAGCTCAGACTTCTCTTGCACCCAGGGGTTTGGGGGGGGGGGTCCCTTTCTACAGGTTTCCGTAGCATTGCACTTGTATGTTTCTTAGTTCTGAGGAATCCTTTTGTGGATGTCCACTTATTTATTTATTTATTTATTTAACATCTTGCATTTGTTTGGCTTTTATTCTTGTCCTTTTTTTCTTTCACTTTACCTCCTCTCTCGCCCCGCCCCATCTCCCCTATCCCAGCCCAATTATACTTCCTGGGAGTCAGTTGGCACTTAATTAAGTCTTTGGAAAATTCTAGCTGAGTCTCGGTTCTCACGTCAGGTGGTAAGAGGTGCCCTGTCTCACCTTCTCGTTATTCTCACCAGTGTGGAAGCACCTCTGACTCCAGGCCAGTCTGGCTGGCTGGGTTGGCAAATGTCTCAGCCAGCTATGGCCCCTGCAGGCTTGCCTCTGGCTGAAGCCACATGCCCGCTCTGTCCCATTTCCTCCTTACGTGTGTCTGAGTGGCTACAGTGAGAAAGATGCCTGGGCTTTGAGGGGGGCGGGGAAGAGGAATCCCATGGCCTCCAGACTTACCACCCACCCTCCCGGGCTCCCTCCACTGTTAGAGGGTTTCATGGGAGAGTCGCATGCTGGTGTCCCACTGAGGGCCCTCCTGACCATTGTCACCCACCAGCCTGCTTCATGCCCCTGTGGGTCCTTGAATTTGAAGGGGGGGTCCTCATGAGCAAGAGTGCATACCCGCTGTCTTGTGTAGCCTGCTTATGTAACAGGGGTGCAGAGATGTGTCCCAAATCCCATAGCACAGAGCCACAGATCAGAGTGGGAAGGGAGGCTTCAGACTTGCCCTCTGTGCTTTTTCTGCTCTTCCACACACTGTTTCCTGCCACTGAGACTAACTGCTCACACAGAGCCTAGGGACGTCTGTCAGAGCCCGTGTGAGGTGCCCCGGAGGCCCGGTCATCCCCAGTGCGTGGCCTTGGTCAAGCTGTTCTTTAGAAGATTCTCCTCCTGCGCTGGCTAAGGGACCCACTTCCATGGCCCCCTTTCCCATCACAGCTGCCGCCACAGTTGCTGGGCGGTCCCCAACTGGGAGAACTCTGTCAGCTCAGAGATCTCCTGAGTGAAGTCCATCATTCTGGGGCCGCAGATGGAGAAACAGACCCCGAGAATTTACATCTCAAAGTTACAGAGCCAGTAAGTAA
>CM052891.1:44881095-44903744 GCA_028534135.1 Potos flavus
GAGTCCTGTCATTTCTAAGTGCTGTTATTGCTTTCTCCCAACTAAATGCAACAGATTAGCCATTGCTCTTTGGAAGTGAGACCTCGAGTCCCTGTTTGCTCTCAAAGAAGAAGCTAAAACATTCTAGATAACAAAGTCCAATTTGGATTTAAACTGTATCTCCTTGTAAATGGCTTTGCAACACTAGTTCTGGGTCTGGGGGCTCCGGCCATAGCCCGCAGCCCTATTTACTTCTCCGCAAAGAAGTGACTCTTTTAACAAGGCACAGGAGGAGCAAAGAAAGGCAAAGCCCAAATCTGGCTCCATTTCCTTGGCAGAGTCAGGAGGTAAACAGTCCCCTAATTTGTAACAGCCCATTACTCAACACCTTGGATTCATTGTAACAAACTGCGCCTATGGAAACACAATGCCGGGCCTGCTCTCCCCACCCCCACCCACTTCCCACATCTGCTTATAATATTCACTTCTAAGCACATAAAACCCATTAATGTCGCTAGGAGTTGGCTTGTTTTTTAATCAAGATAAATATAGACAACTTCAGGACAATTAAAAAGGTACCGGGCAAAAATGGCTTCAACATATAAAATTTATTAATAGCGGATTGTAAGCAGAGCCGATCTATATTACTATCATATTCTTCAATGACCCACTCTATAAATGCTTGCTTTAGTGTTTTTCTAATGTTGTTAATTTATCTATGGCTGTCACTCCGGGGCTGTTAACTTTGAACAAATGACTGGTATTAATCACGAAGGGCTATTAGATGCCAAGGCCTGGTGTTAAATCATCTCTGGAGTGGCATGTGTAAGCATCCTCAAAGTAAATTTTAAAAACTGCCCCGGCTCTTGGAGCTGGGACCTGGGACCTGACCCTTTGGGTGTTGGAAACATGGTGGAACCCGGACAGGCTGGTGGGGTCAATGTTGATATGGGCAAAGCTTTGGAAAGGGGCAGAATGGAGGAAAAATGTCTTTGCTTGGTCCTTGCTGACCCACTGGCTATGACACGGGAGTGGGAAAGGTGACTTTTTCTTCGGGAAGAAGTCCCCTGATGAAGGGGGAAACGCAGAAGGCCAGGCAGCCTGTCTAAAGGGCACAGCGTACCCCCAGATGGCGGCAGGCTGTTGCCACAACAGAGTGTGAGCCCCGTGGTCTAAGTAGGAACTTGAAACCCACATTGTTATAGGTCAGTTCTCAATGTTCAAAATGCTGGCTGGTTTCAGTCTTGAGAAAACAGAACACCTTGCGGATGAACAAAACTTGTTAGGGGACAACTGGCTTGACTTATGACCTCTGACATCTCTTGCCGAGAGTTCAGGGGGAATAGATTTGACTTCGAGGAAAATTCTTTGGAACTGCGACTTAGAGATGTTGTCAAGAAATGGCTAAAGCCAGCGGGCTGTGGGAGGTGGGGACCTGGGGTGGTAGGTTTCGTTCTGTGTGTTCAGATGAATGAATGCATACAGACTTGCTTGCTCTGAGTTTCAGGCTCAGAAAGCTTACCAGTTGATTCAGGAACTGGGGTACTCCAACTCCACACACACACACACGCACACATACCTCTCACACACACGTTCACACACACTAATAGGATATTTGCTGTTGGAGTTCGAGGCTTTTCTCTGCATTATGATTGCAATTTGCTTAGCTCAGACTGTGTAAATATTGGTGCCTAACTATGGCTGGGTTAACTGAATTGTGTAGGAGCAAATGTAAACACATTCTTCTGTTAATTATAAATAATAAATTCTAAGGATGCAATATAAGGCCGTAAAGATATCTCTGTAAATGTATATTATATATACAGCTGACCCTTGGATAACAGCTTTGAACTGCGTGGGTCCGTGTGTGCATGGATTTTTTCTGATAAGTACAGGACTATAAATGTATTTTTTCTTTCTTACGATTTTCTTAATAATTCATTTTCTCTAGCTTACTTTATTGTAACAATACAGTCTATAATACAAGTAATATACAAAATATGTATTAATCGACTATGTTATCGGTAAAGCTTCTGATCAACATTAGGCTATTAATAGTCAATTTGAGGGGAAGTCAAAAGTTATATGTGGATTTTTGACTGTGTGTGGGGTGTGGTCAGTGCCGCTAACCCTCATGTTGTTTAAGGGTCAACTGTATAATACTATCTATACATATATTTAGAGCCTTGCATTGTCTCCTCAGAATTGATTTATATAAATATGAATATATTACACATGTAAGTAAATGCCTATATAATGTAATAATATTACATATCTAATTATACAGAGCACACATTTGAATATATATGTGTTATATATCTGTGTACATATTTATAGCCTTATATTATTTCCCTAGAATTTACTTATATAAATGTGAATATATTACAGACACATATATCTGCTTATACAGAATTTGCAGAAAGAAATTCTGGGAGGAAACACTGGTGTAGGTGTGTACGTGTATGTATGGGAGGGCAGAAATAGTATCAGTGGGTCAGGGATGGGATCAAGACTTCTCACTATATATTTTTAATATTGTTTGTGAAACTTTTTTTTTAAGATTTTATTTATTTATTTGACACAGAGAGAGAGATCACAAGAAGGCAGAGAGGCAGGCAGAGAGAGAGGGGGAAGCAGGCTCCCTGCTGAGCAGAGAGCCCGATGCGGGGCTCAATCCCAGGACCCTGAGATCATGACCTGAGCTGAAGGCAGAGGCTTTAACCCACTGAGCCACCCAGGTGCCCTGTTTGTGAAACTTTTTATTATATTAGCTATTCAGAAAGGATTTATTTCCATTTTAAATAAAATGTAGCCGTTAACCAAATTCATGAATTATCGTGCTTTAGAATCTAGCAGTGGTTCCCCTACACATTAGGGTCACCCGGGGAGTTTTTAAAATGTCTAAAACCAATGGAATCAGAATCTCAGGGGGGAAGGACCAGGCATCGGTATTTTTTAAAGCTCCTCAAATGATTCCAACATGCACTCAAAGCTGGGAACTGCCAAATTAGCCCAGGTGTTAAAAAAAATAAATGTTACTTTAAAAGAAAATTTTTTATCAATAATACTTTAATCGAACCTTAGCTCTTCTCAGGGGCACCAAACAGAAAGCACAGCGGAACTCCTGTTAGAGTGTAACTGGGATTGTACTTAGGCGTTCAGAGGAATTTAGTTTCAACAACCCACAAACTGGTCAGCCTCTCATTCCGTCCTGTATAGTTGGGGGAAAAAAAAACTCACACTACATTCCAAGTCTCAGTCCACTCCTTTGACTACAAGGACAGCTGGTGGTTTTCTGCTTTCTCTAGTGCTTGATGTTTGCGTAGCTATGCTTACCATCTACTATTGTGCTCAAGTTTCTTTTTTTTTAGAGAGAGAGAGCTCATGTGAGTGGGAGTGGGGGGAGGGGCCAAGGGAGAGGGAGGGAGAGAGAGAACCCTCAGCAGGTTCCACAACCAGCACAGAGCCCCACGTGGGGCTCGATCTCATGACCCTGAGATCATGACCTGAGCCAAAATCAAGAGTTGGTCGCCCAACCAACTGAGCTACCAAGGCACCCCTACTGTGCTCAACTTCTAATGAAGATGAAGATAATTGAAGGAACTTGTCATACTTGCACATTCCCTATTTGAACCTTCGGGATTCTGATTAAGTAGTTCTGGCCTGGGGTACAGGAGTATGAATTTTTAACATGTCCCTGCAGGTGAGTCTGAGGAAGGTGATCCAAGGATCCTGTGTGATTACCAAACACCGTGGTGCCCCGAGTGGGCTTTACTGGCTTTTGAGAGCCGACGGCTACACATTCAGGAATTTTGCAAACCAGTTGTTAACCTACTGGCATCTTGAAATTAGCTACCCACCAATTAGTGAGGGTATTTGCACCATGGAAACTGACAAAAACTAAGAATCGGAGTGGTTTTTTGTCTGTTTTTGAGAGAGAGCTAGTTTACCAACATACCAGCAGCCTTAAATCATATTATCTTGGTTTTTGGCCTAATTGCCTTTAGATTTCATATTTATTTATTTATTTACTTATTTATTTTTTTTAGAAAGAGAGAGAGAGTGAGAGGGGTGGTGGTAGGGAGGAGCAGAGGGAGAAAGAGAGAAAAAATCTTAGGTGGGCTGCATCCCACAACCCTGAGATCATGACCTGAGTGGAAACAAGAGTTGGATGCTTAACCGTCTGAGCCACCCAGGCGCCCTTATTATTACTTTTTAATCTTTTATTTTGTAATAACTATAGATTCACAGGAAGTTGCAAAGATATTACAGAGAGTCCCATGAACCATCAGCCAGCTTCCCTCAGTGGTGACATCATTTATAACTATAATACAATATCAAAACCAGGAGAGGGGTTCTGTTGGTTAAGGGTCTGCCTTCAGCTCAGGTCATGATCCCGGGGTTCCGGGATGGAGTCCCATGTCAGGCTCCTCACTCAATAGGGAGCCTGCTTCTCCCTCTGCCTGCCCCTACCCCCTGCTCATGCTTTCTCTCCCTCCCCCTCAAATAAATAAATAAAATTTTAATTAAAAAAAAAACAATATGAAAACCAGGAGATTCACATTGGTACAATAATGTTATATAAACTAAAAACCTTATTAATTTTTACCAGTTTTTACACTGGCTCGTGTGTGTGTGTGTGTGTGTGTGTGCATGTAGTTCTATGCACTGTGATAACATGGATAGTTCGTGTGACCACCACCATAATCAGGCTATAAAACTATTTAATAATTACAGAGAAACTGCCTGCCTCCTGCTACCCCTTTGTACTCACCTCTATCCCCGATCCTATCCTAGTCCCTCGGAAACCACAAATCTGCTCTTCCTCTTTATAGTTTTGTCCTTTTGAGAACATTATATATACACGGAATCATATAGAATGTAACCTTTTGAGATTAGCTTTTTCCGCTAAACACGATGCCCTTGAGATCCATCTTAACTGTGGCATGTATCAATATTCCTTCCTTTTTATAGCTGAGTAGTATAACTTTGTACAAAGTACTGAAGTTGATTTAACCATCCATCCAGTGAAGGACATTTGTGTTGTTTCTACTTTGGGGCTGTGAATCAAGCTGCTACGAACATCCGTGTACGAGATCTCCTGTGAATGTGAGTTTTCATTTCTCCGGGATAAATGTCCAGGAGTGTGATTGCTGGGTTGTAGGGGTTTACTTTGGTAAGACTCTGCCAAATTATTCTCCAAGTGGCTGTACTGTTGGACATTCCCATCAGCAGTGTGTGAGAGGGCCCGTTTCTCCACATCCTCCCCAGCCTTTGGTATTATCACTACTTCTGAATGTAGCTGCTCTTGTGTGTATGAGATGGTCTATCATCACGGTGGTAATTTGCATATCCTTAATGGTTTACGAGGCTGGACATCGTCTTTGCTTATTGGCCATCCATATCTCCTCTTTATTGAAAGGTCTCTTCATGTCTTTTGCCTGTTTTCCAACTGGATTTCTCTTTAAGTGTTGAGTGTCAAGAGCTCTTTGTATATTCTAGATATTAGTCTTTGGTTGGATAGGTTGTTTACAAACGCTTGCTCCCAGACAATAGCTTGCTTTGTCATGCTCTTGGAGGGTCTTTTTCAGGACAGAAATTTTAGATGTTGATGAAGTCCAACTTACCAAATTTTTCCTTTATGAATCGTGCTTTTGGTGTCGTGTCTAAGAGCTCTTTGCCTTAGGTTTTGCTACATCCTTTGGCATTTCAAAAATTGCGATAAGGAGCAGACATTCAGTTACGTGGCACGTTTGTTAGAAAAATCCTGTGGATAGATTGACTGTTTTCTTACCCAGTATCCCCCCCTATGAAATTCCAGTGGAAGGATGACTTTCAGAATGCTGCTTCTCAGACTTTCACGTGCATAAAGTAACCTGGGATCTTCTTAAAGTGTAGATTCTGACTCAGTAGGTCTGGGATCACTAGGTCTGGGATCACCTTGAGATTGTTCGTTTCTAACAAACTCCCCATTGATGCTGATGCTGCTGATCCAAGGACCATGCTTTGAGCAATAACCTCTTAGAATTCAGTGTCCCTCTGATGCCTGATCATGGGAACTACAAAACAACACATACCTTCATTTTCACCAGGAAATGAAAGACACAGATTTGAAGCTGATGTAACACACAGGTTGACATATGATGGGCATTTTTGTGTTCTTATTTTCCTTGGTTCTCATTCCCTACTTTTATTCTGCTACATATTCTTCGACATTTTCTCAAGACCTTTCCAGAACAAGGTGAGTTGTAAACAAAACTAGAGGATGAGGTTTGAAAGGGCTCTGCACACATGATACCTCCCCAGTCTGTGTCTCTATTCAGGAAGTGGTTCCCCCCCCCCCCACTTATGCTTTTGATTATATTTCTCTGTAAATTTGTTTTTAAGTCATTTTGTACATATGTGAGTGTTCTGTTTCTCCCAGCTAGAGGAGACTTTCTTTTTTTTTTAGGATGAGGACCGTGTCTTTTATTTTATTTTTTACAATCTCCCACTGATCCTAGAATGCTTGTCTACACATGGGTGGTGCTGGTGGTGGTGGTTGGGGGAGGGAGCGGGGTTGAATGTGCTGTCTAGGAAACACCACGGCCTCTGGCTGATGAACAACACATGCCTCTATTAGTTGATAGGACTTACTGTGGCCAGATGTTCCACAGTTTCCCCAAAGCTCCCTGCTTGGGGTGCTTAGGATTATGGGCCTGAGAGACCAGTTCTCAAGGCGTCTGTGGGCACAAGGGCAGGAGATTAAATGCTAAGCCCTTTGAGGGGGAAATCACCAATGTCCGGAAGGTTCTTGGGAATGTGAAACGTTCTTCTCTGAGTCTCTTCCACCAGCAGAGGCAGGCGCTGTGGGGGTTAGTGTCACAATCAGAAGGGATCCAGTGGTGGACGTTTTCCTGGATGGCAGGGAACTTGGCCCCATAGCCAGCACTGTAGCTGGATGTCCCAAGGAGACAGGGCTATGGCATCCCATAGGCATGACTCTCTGCAGGATGGAGCTGATCTCCCTAGGGCTGGCGAGCCCACCCGGCCTTCCCAGCTCCACTGAGCCCACTCCCCAGGGACATGAGCTTGGGCTACTGGGTCCAGGAAGGGGCTGTCCCATCCCTAAACTTAGTGCAAAACCTCCAGGGAGTCTACATTCCTTCGCCCTTCCTCCCCTGTCACCATACCCACCACCCTGACTTTGGGACTGTTGCAATGGCTCGCTTACTGCTCTCTTTGTCTGTGATCTCACCGCCTTCCAGTGCACCAAAGTGTTGGTGGAGGGATGCAGCAGAGGGGTGAATCTGGCTGCATCGAATGCTCTGAGTCCTTCAGCGACTCCATAAGACCCAAACTCCCCATCTTTTTTTTTTTTTTTAAAGATTTTTTTTTTTATTTATTTGACAGAGAGAGAGATCACAAGCAGGCAGAGAGGCAGGCAGAGAGAGAGGGGGAAGCAGGCTCCCTGCTGAGCAGAAAGCCCGATGCAGGGCTCCATCCCAGGACCCTGAGATCAGGACCTGAGCCGAAGGCAGAGGCTTTAACCCACTGAGCCCCCCAGGCGCCCCCCAAACTCCCCATCTTGACTTCCAAGGCCCTGGGGCTCTAAACCCCCACGGGAGCACCTGCTTCTGTCACTTTGCCACCCACACGACATTTCCTCCAGGCCACTTGTCTATGAACGTCCTAAGCTTTTCTCTTGTCTTCATCTTCCCATAGGCCCTGTCCTTGATCTAGATACCCTTTCTCCCTGACTTCCCAGGTGACTTACTCTTATTTTTAAGCCTACCCTGAAAACTCTGAGAGCGTTTCCTCCTCTAAAAATATTTCCAGGATTCCCCTAACCCGGACACACACCTCTGTACCTTCTCAGCCTCACAGATAAACCTCGATCTCGGCCCCGACCGCACCATCTTTTAATTCTCCGTGAACTTCTTGGTCTGGGCCGGTGACCGGACGCCGTCCTATATGCACATGATCCGAGAGTTTGTATCCCAAGATTTTCGGAACAATGGTAAAATAAGCCATTGACATCGGCGTTGCTGGCTGGGACCACAGTGATTCCGGTGACTCACTACAAAGAAAGGCCCCTGGAAAGAAATTCAGGGCAGGGCTTAAGGATTGTCCTCTTCACTTCCGTGAGGGTTCATAGGGGATTAAATAAGAGGACCCTCCCCGCCCCCGATGCACAGGCAGCCTCTTCAGAGAGTCTTCTCTATGGGTACTAGATCCTCAGTTTATCGAGAAAGAGCGCGTGTGGTGGACATGACATTTGTGTAAGCTGGGTCTCTGGGCTCCTAGACAGTAGCTACCCTCATGGGACGGGGCTAACACCACAGAATCCTTCCTCTGTGGACCATGGGAGTGTAAAAAGCCAGGGGCTTTAAGTAAGAGGGAAGGGAGACCATCCTCCAGAGGGATGGGGAATCTCTCCCATCACCCTGGTGTTTCTCCAAGAACTTCACAGAAGTTTCACACAGCAAGAGTTCCAAGTCTTTTATTAATAGGAATACGATGTGCGTGTGCAGCTCCTTGGCAAGCGTGCACATTTAGCTCCGGACTTTTCAATGACCTAGAGATTTGAGACTGTGCCAATCAGTTAGGCTTCTGGAAAAACTCGCTTTGAAAAACTACAGGGTCTTACTTCAAACAGTAATGTTTTACATGTTTCCTCCCCTCTCTGCTCACCGTGTTCGAATCATCCAGACGGAGTGGCCAAGAAAAAAGGTAAACTTTGGTTTCTGTCAGTACCTGAGCACCGTTCTTTTTTTTTTTTTTTAAGAGAGAAAACTCTCTCTAATTGTTTAGCCATATATGTATTCCTTGACTCCCAGTCATCTGTTTTCCTCTACCTAGTTGGACAGGCTCATTAGATTCAAGGCTGCTGGCTTGCTCCCTGGTTCGCTCGCGCTGATGAAAAGTGTTTCGTGACCATTGCCTGAACTCTTAATCCCGGACAAGAGCTTTGCAACCTAATCCCAGACACCAACTCAATCCAGTACTCTTAATCATCCCGTGCACACTTGCCTTAAACCCACTGGGCAGAGCGAATGCACGATTCCCCATAATCTGCTTCCTCTACTTGCAAAGCCCGAAGAACGCTTTTTGCTAAGCTCAAGAATGCTTCTTGCTGGTTACGTATATAAAGTTAAGTGTTGCAGGAAATTCTGACTCAGCCAGTTTGGGGGACTGTGGGTCATGGACAGGGCGTGAAAACAGTCACGCCAAAATATAAGACCATATGGATCAACAGTTCTTACCAAGTATGGTGCATGGCAATACCCCTAACACCATCCTGCATCTGTGCGTATCCCTCATTCTATCTCTTTGGAGCGATCAGCTGAGGCTAAGAGATGGTTCGAACTTCAAAACCAGCCCAAGACTAACAGGTGAGGTGAGCTGAAGATGTTGGTCATTCAAGATGGTTTGTTTTCAGGACTTCTCAAACTCAAGGTCAAAAAATGTCATGTATAGCGTCCATCGTTCCTTCGCCCCGGTTGATCCTGATGAACGCTGATGCTGAGAACCAGTGCTATATGGGAGAGAGGAGCTTCCCAAACTGTAGCGTGCATGCAAATCCCCGGGGGCTTGTGCAAAAGCAGATTCTGATCCAGGAGGTCTGGACAGGGGCATGCAGTGCTGCATTTCTGGCAAATTCCCTATTATGTCCGTACTTTTGGTCCCTGGACTACACTTGGAGGAACAAGGCTGTGGAAAGCCTGACAGTAATAATCAAGAACCTATGACAGAAAGGAAGGACCAAATTTAAGCCATAAAAAAATACAATTGCTTAGTTGAGTTTTGCCCACCAGGTTGCCATGACTGAGTAACTACCTGCAGTTGTTCTCAGAGTTGTTGGGGGCATTACACACTTTTTCCAAAACTATATTTACCCAAGAAAAATACTCAGTTGTCTGTCTTTATTTCCTAAACCGTGTGCTGATGACCACAAAGGAACTTTGGCTGAGAGAATTTTGAGAAATGCTGATTGCCATCAGCCCTCCTGGAGACTCAATGCTCGCAGTCACAATAATAAAGGTTCTGACAAGTCTCGCATTAAGAAAAAGACTGGTTTAACTACCCTCAAACGGTTCCTCAAACTTATTTGGTCATGAACTTTTTTGTTATTGTTGTTCTCAAAATGATACTAACTCCCAAAGCAACAGATTTTGGTGGTGCGTGGACATGCTGGTTTGACTCATGAGGAATTGCCTGACCGTGGTGGGGTAGAACATTTCCATCTCTGCAAGGCAGAATTCCCGCTCTTTCCGAATGTGCCATGCTCCTCCCTGCCTTCATGTATTTGCCCGCGCAGTCTCTTCTCCCTGTGAATAGATCTGTTTGGTTCCTTGATGTTACATGTTGGATTAACTTTGTCGTAGCCTATGTCGTTTGTGCCTAGAGATCAGCCAGGCCCTTTGAAAGGCTGCTGAATCATTCACTCCGCAGCATCCTGGTTGGGGATTAATTGGGTGCAACTTTGGTGCTACGGGTGTCAAACGCCTTCAAAAGCTGCCCAGAAGCCCTTAAAAGTTCTTGGAACCAGGAAGCACCCTTAAGCCGGAGGCTTTGGGCAGCTTGTTATAACTAAAAGGAGGGCAATTAGAAAGGCAATTTTTAATCCATTTTTCGCTAGAAAAACAGTATTACTCCAGAATTAATGGGCTTCTGTTTAAAATAGTTGTAATTAGAGGATGAGGGAATGGATTATCAGAAGATGATCACCGGTCAATTAAGAGCTAAAATACTCCTCTGTACCTAGGCTGCTGGGGCTTTTTGCTTTGCTTTATATTGATTGGTATTTATGTTACGGGAAGTACAATGTTTACTTGATTTTGGAAGTATAATGCATATTGGTATTCTTTCCTAAGATTTTACTAAGTGCCGGAGAATGAACCTCTCTGTAGTGACTTGGTTACACCGAGAAAATGAATACGCCCCCTGGTGGTGGGGGAGGAACGCACGGGTGAGACGCCTCACCTAATTGTCTCCCCTCCCTACCTTTATGTATCTTATCCATTCCTCAGCCCCCCTCGAGTCCTGACCGCCGGAGGGAAACCTCCAGGACAACTCCTGGCTCTCCCTCCAGGGATCTCCCTCCTGGATCTCCCTCCAGGGTCTCTACCACACAGGTGAACAACTATTTCAAAAACACATCACATGTGTTAGTCTCGCCTTGCCTTGTTGAGGGAAGGCTCCTCCAGGGACAGAGTTTATCCTCTTCTTCTTATTTTTTAAACTGCACAAATCAAACAGTGGACACTTTTTTTTTTCCCATCCCCTAGAATAGTTTTGGATGTTTATTTTCACATACAGGGGATCATGCCATATAGATGGTTCTTTACTCTGTATCCCACTTTGCAATATATCTTACAGGCAAATGCATGCTAGTTATAGAGATGCAATTTTTTTTTTTAAAGATTTTATTTATTTGAGAGAGAGAGAGAGCGCGAGTGCATAAGCTGGGGAGGGAGGGAGAGGGAAAGGGAGAAGCAGGCTCCCTGCTGAGCAAGGAGCTGGACTCGGGGCTCGATCCAAAGACCCTGGGATCATGACCTGAGACAAAGGCAGACCCTTATCCAATCGAGCGTCTCAGGCGCCCCGAGATTCTTTTCTTTTTAACCAGCACATAGATTCCATTGTATGAAGGTCCTTTAAAAAAAAAAAAAATTCCTGTTGAATGACACTTAAGTTCTTTATGAATTCTTTTGTTTCTTGTGTACTCCCCACAACGCTAGTGCTTTGCATGCTCCTGCAACTGGTGGGCCGGTTCCTTCCCAGAACGTGGTCTCGGGATGCAGAATCACAAAAAAGATTTTCAGAATACCTCCTCGGCTTTCTTAGAAGAAGAAAGGGATGGGCCTCTACTTCTGGCCAAACTGGACATGTGCACTACACAGGTCCTGGCAGGAGCAGAGAGCCCAGTAATCCAAAAGACAGGGGGTGATACACCCTCGAAATTCCCGTTCTGCCAGAGCAAGGTGTCCTGGGGAGGGTGAGCTGGCGCGTGGAGGTCCCGCGGCTGCAGGGAAACAGCCCGGTCGTCGCTGTGCGGAGGGGTGCTGAGTTCATCTGAGCCGTGCCTGGGGCAGGATGGAACCATTGGAGATGGAACCTTCTCTGAGGCATTCGAACTGCTCTGAGGTTCTCTATCGAAATGGGGAAGAGAAGGCAGGAGGAAGCAGGGAGGGGCAAGGTGGCGAGCACCCCCTATGGAGCTTGGAGATGGCTGCGAGATGGGGACAGGGGGTCCAGGGGTGTGCTCGGTGCCCAGAGTAAACCCATACCAGAAATATGTAGGGAGCTTCGCATGTTCAGCCGTTCTGGAGGGCTGGATTGTTAGGTGCCTTCCAAATTATTTACCCTGTTGATAATTTCTCCCTTTTACCAACAAAATACTAACGTGCAAATTGTGCATCTTCCTGTGTAAACTTTAAAATTGGTGGTGGTAAAAACAACAGATTCTCCTGAAACAAGGAATTTTGGAATTATGGGGATAACTTTGTGGCTTGGCATTTCACAAGGTACCCATTCAAATAAGTCAGCTAGACTGTGTTTTCACACACACACACACACACACACACACACAACCCAGCCAACAGCTTATTGCTACATGTGATTTTTGTTATTTAAAAAACATTTTTTTAAAAAAATTTATTCATTTGAGAGAGAGACAGAGAGAGCACACAAGCAGGGGGAGAGGCAGAGGGAGAGGGAGAAGCAGACTCCTTGCTGAGCAGGGAGCCCGACACGGGACTCGATCCCAGGACCTGGAGATCATGACCTGAGCAGAAGGCAGATGCTTAACCTTCTGAGCCACTGAGGTGCCCCATACATGTGATTTTTAAACAAGTTCTCATGACAGTAATCTCTGGGTGCCGCCAACCTTGTTTCCTTCCTGTTGGCATAAAATGCCCCAAAGTTACTTCCCGTCATTTTTTACTGTCTTCCAATTTCCTGGTAACTTCTCAGTGCACAGCCTAGAGTGAAACAGAAATACAATGAGTGTATTTCAAATAATGGGATTTTCATGTACACGCTTCTGGGATAACGGCCCCAACTATTCCCCTGGGAACAAATTAACGGCAAAGGTTTGTATCAGTGACTTGGATTTCCTGCTGAATTTGCTTTGAAAGAGCAAATACGTGTGGAATGAAGCTGCTTTGTAGGTTTCCTCTTTATACAAGTCCTGCCTTCTGCCTTAATCACCTGGATTGACTCTCTAAAAGCACAAATGGATGTAGTTCACCGAAGAGCGTTTCGGAAACATGTGCTTTTCCTGTGATGATGTGTAATTAATCACCTCCAGGCAAGGCAAATAAGTCAAGGTGGCTTTTAAAGCCTCTGCCAGTCTTTCTTCTTCTCTTCCCGTCTTTTGCTTGTCAGAAGACTCTGTGCTTGCCTCTGATTTTTCTCTGCTTCAAGCCTAATGTGATCACAGAAATTTCATCAGAGGCTGCTTTGAACCCCCATTCTCTTCTCCAGATGCAAAGGCCAAGTCTACGTGACAGTGGACACAGGGGTGAGAAAAGGCAGCCGTGTGACTCCGCATGGCCCCGAGTCTCGGCAACACGCTTCCTCCCTTCCCCTTCTCTCTGTGCCCAACCACGTGGCCCTTTATGCAAAGCTCTTTCGTTGGTCTCGCTTTGTCTGGTAGCCACAACTTCTGCCAGGGAACATTCCGCTCTTGGCCATCCATAGTGGGACAGGGATTCTCAGAGCACACCTGCAGTGAAAGCCCCATTTATCAGGCCCAGAAACGTTCTGTGTTCTGATGAGACGACTCAAAACAATAATGCACAGATTGGAAAGATTTAGGGGCAGGATGGAGGTGGGTGCACCGGTGTTCACTCATAAATCACTGCCTGGTATTGACAAGCCAGATTGACAAGCCTTCTCTAAGTAGCGGCTACGGATTGGATTGTACCCTCCCCCAAAATGCTGGGGTCCTAACCTGACATACTTGTGAATGTGACCTTGTTTGGAAAGAGCATCTTTGCTGATGGTCAACTTATGGTGAGACCGTTAGGGTGAGCCTGATTCAATATGGCTGGCATCCTTAGGAAAAGAGGAAACTGGGACACAGAGACAGGCATCCACCCATGGAGAGGGCTGGGCAGGATGAAGGCAGAGGTCGGTGGGATGCTTTACAATCCAAGGAACATCAGGTATTGCCAGAAAACTCCCAGAAGCCCAGAGAGAGGTATGGACCAGATCCTGCCTCCCAGCTTCGGAAGGAACCAACCCTGCCCACCCCATGAATACGGATGTCTAGCCTCTGGAATTTGGAGACATTAGATTTCTGTTGTTCTAAGACCCGTATTGGGGGCGTTGGGGGTGGGGAGGAAGACAGAGAGAGGGAGAGGGAGGGTGAAAGGGAACCAGAGAGAGCAAGGAGATTCTCTAGGGCCCTTGGAGGACCAGCCTTGCCCAGCATTGATCCTGAGCCTGTGCCTTGCAGATGCAGCTGTACGTGCCTCTTCTTGGCCGCTTTAAAGAACAGACTGAGCTTATGCTTGCAAAGCTAAGGAGGCTGCCGGCAATTGAGGTGGATGTTCAAGAGGGGTCAGAGAGCGGAGTTTGGAATTTGCTGTCCTGGATGCACCAAAGCGTAACGTTGGCTCAGCTGGAGGTACAGAAAGAGCGACCTCTGCCTCCCCACCCTGTCTCTCTCCTCTGCGTCTCTAACTTGGGATCTATAATAGGATAATGGAAACTAAAAGCACTTTTTTTTTTTTTTCCTGGTAAGATCTAAACGGTAGCAGCCGTAATATATTATGCCAGCGCACAAACGCTATGTTAAGAGAAAGGGGAAATGATGTATTTTTAAAGAGCTCTTATTTGGTTCTAACTTAAAAGCAACAGTGTAAATTTCTTTCAAGTAATGTTGCCTTAATTATTCATTTTCCTTGGCACTAGTTAAAGAGCCAAGTAATGACTTCTGTCTCTTTATATTTAGTCTATTATTGTTTGAAAAAGGCCAGAGGAAGGCCAGAGCAGAGCAAAAATGATATTTGCTTTTTTTTTTTTTTATTACCAACAGCCAATGTAATGGGTAATACAATCACCAGCAGCTGAGAGACAATGACATTTTTATAGACCTTCTGGCAACACTGGAGTGTGAAAGAGCCTGACAGGTATTTGGCTTTCCACTCTGTTCTTTCAACTGCATTTCCCATCAGACTCACTGCTGGGCGAGCAGCTCGAGGCGAGCCCCACGTCTCCCTCCAGATAGCATTGTAAGAGCCTGACCAGCCGCTGTCTGTTTAAATTTGGTGATTTTATAGATGGGGACCAAAGACGAATGCCTTGCAGGACACCCGTCTGCAAAGTCCTGCAGGACCCTGGTCCTCGTCCGTGGGACTTAGCTGGATTCTCATATTCCTTGCCGATTCCAAAAGCTGGAGAACATTACCATCGCACCGGGACGCTGATGGCTCATTATAATTTGGGACGCTTGCTCTTTAAATGTGGTCTTTCCGTGGGGTCCTCTGAAAACTGGAGGTTTTCCTTTTTGCATGTTGCTCCTTCTTTACTGAGGAGGAATTGGTGTGAGGAGACTTTCTCCTCACCCCACAGCCTGGGGAAGCTCCTGCTTTATGGGATCTTTCCAGGCTGTGCAATTTGAGATCTAGGTAGACAATCCAGGCATTTAGAACTCTTCAGCTGGGACAGAAAAACAAGGATCAGATTTGTACTGTGAAATCGGGCAGTTCAAATGTAGGGCAACTGACATGGGTGCCCGCTTTCCTTTTGCTCTTTTGACCTGGGGATGCTGTCAGGATGCTTTTTCCTCCTTTAGAGAAACCAAACATTTTCTGCTGCTGCTCCTGGTGGGCTACGGAGTCTTAATATTCTTGTGTAAATTATCAAAGATGTCTTGCTTTGCCTGTGCCCACAGAACATGAGGGACCAAAGTTAATGGGTGAACCCCAGGCGTGAAAAGATACAGCAGGAATAAACACATGAGCTAAAATTAAGAATATAGGCTTTCATAAAGGTGGCCCGTTTATTATAGGGATTTTTTTTTTTTTTCATTTTGTTCTGTCTCCTTAGCCATTGGTTGGATTCTCTGGGAATTCAAAGTTGGGGCTCTTGTGCCTTTGGTGAAATCAATCCCTCCTTGGGATTCTGCTGGGAAATGAGAAAGCATGCTTCTTTATCTTGTCATAGGTATTCAGGAAGGATTTCTTAACCATTTCCCTTCCTACAATAGTGATGGTCCCTCTTTTCAAAAAAATTTTTTAAAGTTTTTATTTTTTAAAGATTTTTTTTTAATTTATTTGAGAGAGAGAGAGAGAGAAAGAGAGAGGCAGAGAGACCACAGGCGGGGTGAAGGGCAGAAGGAGAAGCAGACTTCCCGCTGTGCGGGGAGCCCAATGCGGGACTCTGATCCTGGGACCCTGGGATCGTGACCTGAGCCGAAGGCAGACACTTAACCGACCGAGCCACGCAGGTGCCCATGATAGTCCCTCCTGAAGCCAGACATGGAAATCTCATCCGAACGGAAGCTGAACTCCAGTGGGCGTGGCCCATGTCCTCAATTAATTCTGCCCAATGAAGCCACCTTGGTTTGCACAGCTGGATAAGACTTCTGCCTACTCTTCCCTCAGAAAATTATCAAGAATCAAGTTTCTGAACTAGAGATGCTTAGACCAGAAAAGTGGTTTGAAACCACCCTCCTTATTATACAGATGAAAAAAATCTGAAACCTAGGGAGGTTTAGCAACTTGCACAACGGGGCTGAGATAATCAGGAGGCAGAGCCAGAAGTAACACGAGGTACCCACCTAGTGCTCCCCCACTTTCTCAACCCCCCTGTTCCCACCCACTTCCTTAAATTCAAGTGTCTGTAGGTGGCTTCACTTTCAGCCCCCACTGACCTCAGCTTCACTGCCTTTAATGGCTATCTTGATCTCGCATGGGGCAAAGATGCTAGAGATGATAAAAGAATTTAATTATAATGATCGCTACTGAAAAAAATCACAAGTGCCAAAAATGCTCGATCCTTTCAACTACGGTTGCAAATTCACTCTAGCACGCGGTTTGGTTTTTAACTTCCGGCAAAAATATGGCCAGTGGAATTATTTGTTTTTCTCTTGAGATACTTTCCTGGTGCCGAACAAGAAGTTTTGACCTGTCCAAGAGGCAATTTATTGTCCTTGCTCATTATCATACCTTCTCCAGCTTCCTGGGAACTAAACACGTGCGCATTTAGAAAGAAATGTCCTTGAGAGAGATGCCTGGGGGCATCATGTTCCCTGATTTCAAATGGCCTTACAAAGCTATAGTAACTAAAACAGTATGGTCCAATGGAATGTTATTCAGCCATAAAAGAGAACGAGATCTTGCCATTTATAACACGCATGGATCTTGAGGGCTTTATGCTAAGTGAAATAAGACAGGCACAGAAAACAAATACCAAAGGATCTCACTTTTCTGTGGAATCTAAAACAAACCAAAAGAAAAATCAACCTTGTAGATATAGAGGAGGGATTCACCGGGGCCAGAGGTAGGGAGCTGGGCGTGTGAAAGAAATGAGTGTATGTGGTCAAAGGCACAAACTTGCAGTTACAAAATCATGGAGACGTAACATACAGCATGGGGGTGATCTTTAATGATACTGTATCATGTATTTGAAAGTTGCTAAGAGAGTAGATCTTAAAAGTTCTCATCACAAGAAAAAAAATGGTTTAACTATGTGTGGTAGCAGATGTTAACCAGATTTAATGTGGCGATCATTTCACAGTATGTACAAATACCAAATCATTGTGTCGTACACCTGAAATTAATACAATGTTGTCAGTTATACCTCTTAAAAATAAATAAAAGAGGGGCGCCTGGGTGGCTCAGTGGCTTAAGCCTCTGCCTTCGGCTCAGGTCATGATCTCAGGGTCCTGGGATCGAGCCCCACATCGGGCTCTCTGCTCAGCAGGGAGCCTGCTTCCCCCTCTCCCTCTGCCTGCCTCTCTGCCTACTTGTGATCTCTCTCTCTGTGTCAAATAAATAAATAAAAATCTTAAATAAATAAATAAATAAATAAATAAATGAATGAATAAAAGAGGTATCTTCCTGTATATGTGTAAGCATGTCTACATAGATGGTTTGAAAGCCACTGTTTGTAAATATTTGTTTTCTATACATTTGGTTTTACTGGTAGCTTTAAGCAAAAATCAAAACAACAACAATAAAAAAAAAAAAAACCCAATGCATCTAAATGGATATAGAAAATTCTTCTAGTAAAATATAGCTTCCATCTACGTTGGTTATTCTCTGTTTAGTTCCCACCTCCATATCCATTTTCCACCTTCCCTGTCTACCTTTCTGTTCGAGGAGACCAACACCTAAGGGTCGTAGCGACCAGGCTCTAGTAAGCTGGTTTCTGATTGCGTTCAGCCCCTGCAAGGCGCCTGCCGGAGATTAGAGGGCAAGAGCAGAGAGAGGTCTCCTCCTCCTTCCTTGCTCCTTGCTGCCCTGGGCTCTACTTTGAACCAGTGTCCCTCCATGACCACTGCTCCTGCCGGGGCACCCCCCGACCTGGGCATCAGCTTTAACACTGTGTTGCCCTTCTGGCCTCCTATGCCTACCAGGTAAAACACAGGAGACATAGCAAACTTTATATTTCACGTAAGCAATGAATACTTTTGAAGTATAAGTATGTGTAATATTTGGGACATTTATCTTAAAAAAAGTAGTCATTGCTTTTCTGAAAGCCAAGTGTAATGAACACCTTGCATTTTTTTGTTTGTTTGTTTTTTAAAGATGTATTTATTTATTTATTTGGCAGAGAGAGAGACACAGCGAGAGTAGGAACACAAGCAGGGGGAGTGGGAGAGGGAGAAGCAGGGTTCCTGCCGAGCAGGGAGCCCGATATGGGGCTTGATCCCAGGACCCTGGGAACATGACCTGAGCCGAAGGCAGACGCTTAATGATTGAGCCACCCAGGCACCCCAACACCTTGCGTTTTTATTTGAACCTGGTGACCCTAGGTCTGAGGGTGGTAACAGCACGCCTCCCCCCTCCACGCCCATGCCCGCCACTGTTGCTGGCATCCAAGTGCCTCTCCAGCCCCCTCTGGTTCCCTGAAATGTGCCCATAATTCTGTGAGCATTCCCTCCTTGGAGATCACTATAAACTGGGCTAGATTCTGTTTCCTTCTGGAACCCTGACTGGGTCTGTTTCCTTCTGGGACCCAATGCCCATACATAGCTGGCCAACACTAGCCCTGGGCAAACATCTGCTCTCAGGGCTACAGGTCTTAAGATAAACTAAAACTTTCAGGCAGAAGGAATCAGGATGAGTCTGGACGAGGGGAGGACTGAACAGAGGGAAAGCACATTGGGCTGCCATCTCGGCCGAAGTCTGAGACTGAATTGCTTGCTCTACTTTGTCCCTTGGGACAGAGTCTTAGCTTTTCAGGCCTTTTCTATTCTAAGCTAGCCATGAGAGCTAAAGCATGTATTTTCTTTATTCATTCAACAAACGTGGCCAGAACCCTGCTATGAGCCAGGCTCTGGGCAAGAGGCTGTTTTTTTCGAGCTACTCTGTTCCTAGTTTTGTATTGGACACTTTTGATACATTTTCAGGGACAGTCACAGCCTTTGCAGTGTTGCATCAGTTTCTCCTGGCTGGGTCTAGGGATCACAGCATACTTTTTCAATGCCATGCATTCTCTCTCAGGTGGTTGCAAAAGTACTAGATTCTGACAGCTTGTGACAAGTCCTGTTTATTGCCTGAAAATCGAGAGGAAATTCTATCCTGCCAGCCACTCCCTTGGGTTTTGGCTCAGTGAGGGTATGGTAATGATTTCCATTTAAAATGATGCTTAGCAAAGGGCTTCGTTCCAAACTCGGGAAGCTGTGCAGGTCAGCAAATCCTGCAAGAAGAGGTGAGGAACAAGTATGGCCCGTGTCCGAGATTCTCTTTGGCTTAATTCTAGCCAATAGCAAATTCAAATATGCATAGAGTTTTAAAGTAAAATCATTTTTTTGGGGGGGGGCACTAAATTCATCAAGCTTGGAAGCTTTCCAAAGCAGGGAATATATTTCCAACATTTTGGTATCCTCAGGACCCAACACAGTGGCTGGCATAATAGATGTATCTTGAATTAATATAAGTGGCTTGTATCAGCAGGGAAGTAGGCTTTGCAAAAAGCAGTGAATTCTCAGATGGCTGAGTCTGGTGCATAAGTTCCAAGTTTTAACTTTATTTTTAATTTTTTTAAAAAAGATTTTTATTTATTTGAGAGAGAGAGAGTGAGGGCACACAGGAATAGGGGGAGAGGCAGAAGGCAAGGGAGAAGCAGACTCCCTGCTGAGCAGGGAGCCCAACATGGGACTCGATCCCAGGACCCTGAGATCATGACCTGAGCCTAAGGCAGACGCTTAACTGACCAAGCCACCCAGGCGCCCCTATTTTTATGTTTTAAATCAATTTCATTGAGGTATAATTTACATGCAATAAAATGCACCCTTTTAATGTAGAGCCTGATGAATTGGCGAATCTATAAATCCATGTCACCCCCTTCCTAATCACGATGGATGTAGGATTGCAGAGTTCTTGTCTCACAGAATCAAAGAAGAATCTTGCAGACACAAAAGTGTCAAGTGAAGTGAAAGTTTTTTAAGTGAAGATGAGAGCAGAAAGGAAAGAAAAACTCTCTAGCCTAAGAGGGATCCCAAATGGGTTGCCCCCGAGGCATTTCAGGGCTGGTCTTTTATTGAGAACTGACCAGGAAGCCTGTGGCCTTAAGATTCTTGTGCTGTCTTGGTTTAAGCAAAGACTATTGATAATACCTGTAATGACTTACTTCTTTGAGGTTTGGTCATTTTCTGTGATTACAATGTAGCCACCAAAGAAAAATACTCCCTGACATATGGGGCCAGGTGGTCTAGTCTATTCCCTTATCTCTGGTTCACTCTGGCTTAGCCCTTCTGCCTGCCAGGAAGAGTTTCAGAGCCTGGTCAGGCGTCCTCAACCTCTCCCTGCCTGTACCTTAACCCCTTCCTTACTCAAAGACATAGACCATCACCACCACCCCCAAAAGTCCTTGGGGCCCCTTTTCAGTCCGCTCTCCCCACATAATCATTTTGCATGGAAAGTCGTCTAAAACACTCTCCCCCTGCTTCGTCCAACAAGAATATTGAACACATAAGCTAGTGACTACACGAAGGCTTCATTATGAACATCAGTTCTTGTGGTATCTTGAGAAGTGGGTGAAAGGATTAAAATATTTTGTGTCTTGGGGTGCCTGGGGGGCTCTGTGGGTTGAGCGTCTGATTCTTGGTTTTGGCTCAGGTCATGATCTCAGGATCATGGGATCAAGCCCCATGTCAGGCTCCACGCTCAGCAGGGAGTCTGCTTGAGATTCTCTCTCTCCCTCTGCCTCTGTCCCTCCTCTGTCTCTCGAATGAATGAATGAATGAATAAATATCTTTTAAAAAATATTTTGCCTTGTTCCTAAATGAGCCTGAAGGGCTTTGGCTTGGAGGATTTTGTTTGCCTTTGCAGAAATTTCACATCTTCTCTCATCAATACCTGTCACTTTTACGCATGTATTATTTTTTGTTTTTAAACCCGTGTTCTTATTTCTAGCAGCATGCCTGCCCATTTTCTTACTGGCCTCCTCAAATCTGTGATGGGGTGTAAACCCAGATAATCCATTTTATCCAAATTGCTTTAAAACAGAAGCGAATAGGGTGTGCCTATGAATAAACGGGTCTCGGTTTAGGGCTCGGACTTGGGGGGATGTGTCTGTTCAACTGTTTTTTTTTTTTTTTTTCATCGTTCCACTCTCAGCTTTGGATATCTGAAGCCTCACGTCCTCAGTCCCACATTGACCGACGAGAGGAAGCAAAAGGCTGTCTGTCTCCTCCATGGTCTTAGTGGAACCAGAGGGCTAAGCTGGGTGACCATTTTCTACTTCCCAAGGCTGAATGATAGAATTTAGAGCTTTCAACCTGCAGAATGTGGACACTTTCAGTTAAATTGTATCAGTGTTTTCTTTGAGAATTTTGCAACAATTGTTTCACATCAACTCTTCTGGCTCAACTTTTTTTAAAAATTTATTTTTATTTTTTCAGTGTTCCAAGATTCATTGTTCATGCACCACACCCAGCGCTGCATGCAATCCGTGCCCTCCTCAAATACCCACCACCAGGCTCTCTTAAGCCCCCACCCCCCTCCCCTCCAAAACCCTCAGTTTGTTTCTCAGAGTCCACAGTCTCTCATGGTTCATCTCCCCCTCTGATTTCCCCCAATTCACCCTTCCTTTCCTTTGCCCAATGTCCTCCATGTTATTTCTTATGCTCCACAAGTAAGTGAAACCATAAGATAATTGACTTTCTCTGCTGACTTATTTCACTCAGCATAATCTCTTCCAGTCCCGTCCATGTTGATACAAAAGTTGGGTATTCATCCTTTCTGATGGAGGTGTAATATTCCATTGTATATATGGACCATATCTTCTTTATCTATTCGTCTGTTGAAGGGCATCTTGGCTTTTTCCACAGTTTGGCGATTGTGGCCATTGCTGCTATGAACACTGGGGTACAGAGGACCCTTCTTTTCACTGCATCTGTATCTTTGGGGTAAATACCCAGTAGTGCAATGGCAGGGTCATAGGGTAGCTCTATTTTTAATTTCTTGAGGAATCTCCACACTGTTTTCCAAAGTGGCTGCACCAAC
>CM052891.1:44903844-44964331 GCA_028534135.1 Potos flavus
TCCCCTTTCTCCACATCCTCTCCAACTCTTGTTGTTCCTTGTCTTGTTAATTTTGGCCATTCGAATGGCAAACAGACACATGAAAAAATGTTCATCATCATTAGCCATCAGGGAAATTCAAATCAAAACCACAATGAGATTCAACGACTTTTTTTTTAAATACAGTAACACCGAGGGCTTGTCTGGTGTCTCATTAAGAGAATCTCTAACAGGGCAAGTGTCTCCCCTTGGCTTCTAATCTGAGCTGCCCTTCTTTGTGTTTCTCTGAAACACCCCTGGAGACCTGCTGTGTGTGTGTTTGTGCAAGTGTGTTGATTGCATGTGAGTGTGTGGCTCTTGGCTGCACTGGATGGGCTCTAAGAGGCCCCCTTGGGACACCTTGTGTTCCGTGTGGAAATGGCAGCAACCAGAAAAGCAGAAAGTCCATCAGGCCCTTTCCAAAGGAGCTGGGGAAATGTGATCGGGGATCGCTTCTCGATGAGTCAGAAGCTCTGCTTTAAGGAGAAAAGTGACCCCGGTGACGCCGAGCTCCTGTGACTTACTCCACATGGTGAAAAGGGATTATCCAGCCCTCTCCTCTGAAGCTGGTGCTGGCCAGACCTGCCTGATGATTCAGATGGTGGAGAAAGTCTTGTCACTCACCTGACGTGTGGGCTCTGAAGGATGCAGGTGGGTGGCCAGTGGTCACTGTGGCCTTGGCCATTTGCATTCATATGGAGCCTGTTGGTTTGAATTTGAGGAGCATCTGTCCGCCCATTTGGAGAGCAGGAGCCCAGGGGGTGGGAGGGAAAGAGGGAAAAACCAGAATAATAAAACCTGCATGCAATTGGGGGAAAAGCACATTTATAATGTTATTCCCAACAGATAAATCAATGAGATTTTAGATCATTTCAGGTGCTTTATCCAGAAGGTAAATGATACGGTTTTCGTCTGAGATGCAAGGTAAAGGTGGACTTGTTTCCAACATTTTGTGTAATTTTCCTGAAAAAAATGAAGAGGGATAAAGGAGCTCCTTTGTAATGGATAATTTTTGGATGGATTCTTATCTAGTGGTTGGTAACCATGCCCTCCACTGTGTCCTCAGTGTCTCATCCTCCTTCAGAGTTCTTCGGAGCACTCATTTTATTTTTCGGCTTATTTGCCGACCAGCTAGTGCCTCTTCCTCACTAGGATTTAGGTTCTATAAGAGGAGGTTTGTCTGTCTTGTTTTTTCATGCATTCTTCATGCCCAAGAAGTGCCTGGCTCAAAAAGAACACTCAAGAGATGTCTGTTGAATAATCCAGCGAATATGATGGCAGTTTCTCTTTCTTCTTTGAAAAAAAAAATTCATAGCACTAAAAATCTGCCTAAAGAAGTACCACATTTTTTTTTTAAATGAAAGATATTTAGACAGTACAGAAACTAAAAGAAAAATAAAAACTGACCCCAATTTCACCGTGTGGACACAGTAACATATGCATTTTGACATCTTTTTTTTTTTTTTTTAAGATTTTATTTATTTATTTGAGAGAGAGAGAAATACAGAAAGCATGAGCAGGGGGAGAGGCAGAGGGAGAGGGAGAAGCAGACTCTGTTCTGGGCAGGGACCCCGATGCAGGGCTCGATCCCAGGATCCTGGGATCATGACCTGAACCGAAGGCAGATGCTTAACTTCCTGAGCCACCCACGGGCCCCTTGACATCTCTCTTTTTGAGAAGCTTTTCAAAGCCTTCATTGACTTATGGAACAGGGACTCAGTGAGTTTGCACGTTATCTGTTTATCAAGAGATGCCTCCAATGTCCCCGCAGCCTGGTCAAATCTGACAATGTCCTTGGACCAGATGCTTGTGACTCTTCTCTCCACTCCTCAGTGGCCCCGTATGGCTGTGCACATTGGCCCCAAGGACCAGCCTGGGAATCTCAGCCTTGGAGCCTGGACACGGAGCACTCCTGAGCTGTCCCTTGGGCAGGGAGGCTTCGAGTGGTGCTGAGCAAGGCTTACAGAAGAGGTTTTGGTGGCAGCAACAAGACCAATGGCAAACCCAGTCTAGGTCTTCTGAGCGAGCTGGTCGCACTTGCTGTTTCTCTCTCTGCCTGGGGTTTGTGGACTATACGTGAGATGGGTGCGGAGGGGGACGAAGACTCAAGAGGAGATTCTGGGAGCAGCTGGGTGGTGCAGTCGGTTAAGCATCTGACTCTTGGTTTCAGCTCAGGTTGTGATCTCAAGGTGGTGCGATCCAGTCCCACGATGGGTTCTGCGCTCAGCACGGTCTGCTTGAGACTCATTCTCCCTCTCTCCCACCCCCTGTGCATGCTCTCTTTCTAACAATAAATATATAAAGGGAGCCTGGGTGGCTCAGTTGGTTAAGCAACTGCCTTCGGCTCAGGTCATGATCCTGGAGTCCCGGGATTGAGTCCCGCGTTGGGCTCCCTGCTTGGTGGGGAGCCTGCTTCTCCCTCTGACCCTCCTCCCTCTCATGTGTGCTCTCTCTCTCTCTCTCTAATAAATAAATAAAATATTAAAAAAATAAATATATGAAATCATTTTAAAAATTAAAAAAAAATTTTAAAAAGAAGGAGATCCAGGACTTCTTGACAATGTGAGTCTCAAGGTCTCCACCAGTTAGTCTCCTAAAAAGATTAAGTGGGTCACATTTGTAGTCAGATTGGAAAAAACAATAACCAACTTACTGCAGTTAGTTTTCATTTCCTTTTCGTATTTCTGAAAGACTTCTGAAAATGAAAACCTTCCTCGGATTAATGGAAGCTTCTGACTTTATACACTTGCAAAAAGATAAAAATTGCACAGAGTAGAGAAGACCTTCCCGGCCTAGAGTCTTAGGTTCATTTCCCCAAGGAGGCCCCGAGATAGAGAGTCAACAGCAAGTTTACAAAACAGAGGAGACTCTTAACCGCAGGGAACAAACTGAGGGTTGTTGGGGGGGAGGTGGGTGGGAGGATGGGGTAGCTGGGTGATGGGCATTACGGAGGACACGTGATGTAATGAGCACTGAATTTTATAAGCAACTGACGGATCACTAAACTCTACCCCTGCAACTAATAATACACTGTATGCTAATTAATTGCTTTTAAATTAAAAAAAAAAAAAAAAAAGCGAGTTTACCTTGGAGGTGATTCCCGGAAGCACCACTAGGGGTCAGTGGAAGTTGGACAGCACAGGAAAGGGAAGGAAGCCCGGACAGGTGTGTTCCTGAGCAGGTGACTGCAAAGGCAACTGGGGATCGCAGTGCATAGAGTGCACTTGGCCCCTGACAGATGACGAAGCGGCAGCTTTTCTCACTGACGTCCATGCCCATGGCCATTGATGATTGGTTGAGGTCTGCCGGCATAGCCTCCCCAGTGCACAGGCCAGATAGAAAAGGCACAGTGCCAGAGAAAGTCAGATGCTGCAGCAACTTGCAGTAAGAAGCCATCGAGCTGCCTCAGAAAGGTGAATGCCAGCAGAAGGGCTCTGGGCTGGGCACCAAGAGCATCCATCACACCTGGCACGTGGTTCTCCTTCCCCAGCCCTACCAGGCAGCTCTCAATAGGAGGATATTGAGTCTGGCTTGTCTGTTGTTATTTATTTATTCGAGGGTGGAGCAGGGTGGGGCAGAGGGAGAGGGAGAAGCAGGATGCCCACTGAGCAGGGAGACCGACGTGGGGCTCGATCCCAGGACCCTGGGATCATGACCCGAGCTGAAGGCAGATGCTCAATGACTGAGCCACCCAGGCGCCCAAGAATTTACAATTTCTGTTGTGTTGTTGATATACTTTCTTGTTTTGGGGGGGTTTAAGGTTATTATGATTTCAAATAGTCACAGATCTTCCTCCACTTACATTGGAGTTACAACCGGATAAACCCACGGGAAGTTGAAAATATTGTCAGTCAAGAGGCACCTGGGTGGCTCAGTTAGTTAAGCTTCCAACTCTTGGTTTTAGCTTGGGTTGTGATCTTAGGGTCGTGAGTTCGAGCCCCATGTCAGGCTCCATGGTCAGCACAGAGTCTGTTGGATTTTCTCTCTCTCCATCTCCCTCTGCCCCTCCCCTGGCCCGCACACACACCGTCTCTCTCTCTCTCTAAATAAATAAAATCCTTTTTTTTTTTTGAAGAAAATATTGTCAGTCAGAAATACATTGAATACACCTAGTCTCCCAAACATCATAGCTCAGCCTAGCCTACCTTAAATATGGTCAGAATATTTACATTACCCTCCAGTTGGGCAAAATCATCTAACATAAACCTATTTTATAATATAGGGTTGACTATCCCATATAATTTGTTGAATACTGTACTGACAAAGAAAAAAATGTTGTATTGGAGCAGAATAGTTAGACGAGTATCAGTTGTTTACCCTCATGGTTACGTGGCTGATTTTGGGGTGTGTGTCTCACTGCACTCACCCACCATCATAAGAGAGGATTGACCACATACTGCTAGCCTGGGAAAAGATCCAGATTCAAAATTCGAAGCATGATTTCTATAGAATGTGTGTTTCCTTTGCACCTTGTAAAGTTGAAATGTCATTAAGTTGAGCCACAAGTCAGGGACCATTTGTATATTCAAATGATACATATGTTACAGGTATAATATATATGATTTCAAATTATATATAGATTTATAACATATAATTCAATTGTATATAATATAGAATTCAAATAGATATATTCACATCCATATGTAATTTTCATGGGATATTCAAAAGGGGGCACATAGACAGGTGTTTGTTCAATCTGTCTTTTGAACTGAAATCTTATTTTATTGTTTAATGGTATACTCCATACTGTTTATTATTATGATGATATTAAAAACAGTTAGAAGGATCTCTATGCACTGCTATGATGAGATAATTATGAAAAAAATCTGCCAGGGTGCCTGGGTGGCTCAGTAGGTTAAGAGTCTGCCTTTGGCTAAGGTCATGATCTCAGGGGCCTGGGATTGAGCCCCATACTTCTCCCTCTCCCTCCGCCCCTCCCCCTCCCACTTGTGTGTGTGTGTGTGTGTGTGCGTGTGTGTGTGTGTGTGTGTGTACGCGCGCTCTCTCTCTCTTAAATAAATAAAGTCTTAAAAAAAGAAAAAATCTGTCAATCAAAGTAGTTACAGAATAGTAGGTTTGTAATAAAGAGTAGCAACCTCTCTCTCTCTCTCTCTTCCCCCTACCCCCCCTTCCTTGTCTCCTCTTCTCTCTCTCCTTTGGTTTAGAAAAAGTCTAGAGAAAGCACACCCAATATTTAATAGTGTTGGGGTGAACTGAATTGTCCCCCGCACCCCCTGCTGCATCATTCATACGTTGAAACCTTAGCCCTTAATGTGATGGTATGTGGAGTGGGACCTTTGGGAAGGGATTAGGGTTAGAGAAGGTCATGAAGATGGGGTCCTCATGATGGGATAAGTGCCCTTATAACAAGAGACACCAGAGGGCTTGCTTGGTCACTCTCTCTGGGTCATGTGAGGACACAGTGAAAAGACGGGGGTCTGCAAGCCAGGAAGAGGGCTCTCCCCAGAACCTGAGCACATGGTACCTTCATCTTGGACTTCTAGCCTCCAGAACTGGGGAAGGGACAAAGAGGAGATTTAAGTCCCCGCCCTCTGGGTACTGGGCAGTGTTCTGCAGTGACAGAACCTGGGCGGGGGCGGGGGGAATAGCCGGGGGATGGGGAGCTGAAGTCTGGGAAATCATCTGTCTCAGCCTGTTGGGCATAGACCTCTGGAGGATCCTGGCTCACGGCTCAGATGAGTGAGAGACACAGGAAAGTGCGCAGGGGCCAGCGTCCTCAGGTGGTCAGACATATGCAATGACAGACCCACGGAGTAGTGGGGGCAAGAAACGGTATGGCTGTTCCCTCATGTCACATCCACTTCTGCCCACTCCCTGGCTGTCCCCATCCGCTCACTGAGACATATTCTCTAGGGAGCAGAGTTAAACCACATTGAAAAGCTGTACGTTATGAGTGTTTCCTGGCACTCTCCTCTCCACGTGTTTCTAATGCTTCTTTTCCCAGTGGCCAAGTCCATGCGGCTGGGTAGGTAAGGGCATACAGAGGGATTTATGGCCGTTGGAAGATAGGCAGAATTTCGTCCTGTGTTCCTGGAACAAGCATCTGAAGGTGCTGTAACACACCTCTCCTTCTTCTCCCACATAGATGCTAAGTTCAGCTGGGGAGACTGGAAACTCCACTTTGGTCTCGAAGTCTCCTTAGCGAATGACCAAGACGGCTTCCACCAGATGGCCTTAAATAAGGAGTAACTGAGCTGGACGAATTATTATTATTATTACTGATGTCATTTCCATTTAGTTACTCTTTCTTCATTCTTGATCCCCTGCTATAATATTATCTAGTACTGGAATGCCACCATAACCCTAAAAAAAGACGGGGAATTGGATAGCTTGTGGGAAGGAATAAGACTATTGCCTAAATGTCCTCAGGTTTAAATGTATTAATATAAATCTGATAATAATGCTTGTTCTGCATTTCAGATATTCCCGAGAATGCTTGGGAAAAAAACTAATTTATATTCTATGTACTGATTACTTTAGGAGTTAATGGAAGGTTGAGCTGAATGGTGTTCTATTATTTTGGTATGCATATTTAAAAAAAAACCCAGATTGTTCCCTTTTATGTGTCTCACAAAAATGCAGGGATTGAAACAGGATTTTTGCTGATCAACTGATCGATGTACACCTACTTATAAAACATTTGAAGTAGTTCTTTGCCACCTTGATCTTGGGAGATCATGGTTCTGCTTGGCAGAATCTCAAAAACGTGTTGCTGGAACAAATACTCAAATATGTTCTAAGTCTGCAACAGTCAAAAGTAACTCTTCAATTCAAATCCTAAATATTTAGCCTGTTTCTTGGTAGCAAAACTGTCTACACTTCCATTTCCCTTCATATCATCAACACAAGAGTATTGCAACAGCATAAAATGCTGATAACAGAGATCTTACAATTTTTTTCTGCCTTGCTTCTCAATTTTTCAGTGGAAACACTTAGGCTGTCAAAAATAATTCCTATAATGTTATCTGATATGGAAAGTCTGACAAATACCATTTTCTGATTTAGATGCAGTAATTCACGAGGCACTGGGAGCAGAAAGGAATTCCTGTCAATTCTATTCTTGACAACATCTCTGCTTCCCCTGGCTTAGTTGAGATTAATCCCATCTCTTCCTACAAAATCTGGCTCAAAGCTCACCTTCCTCTGGGCAGTCTAGTCTGAGAAATCTTCTCTGTTTTCCTCTCTTCTACCTTAAACAATCCTCTGTTAATATTTACACTGTGCATAGGGTGCCTGGGTGGCTCAGTCAGTTGGGCATCTGACTCTTGATTTAGGCTCAGGTCATGATCTCAGGGTCCTGGGATCAAGCCCCAGGTCAGGTTCTATGATCAGAAAGGATTCTGCTTGAGGATTCTCTCTCTCCCTCTCCTTCTGCCCCTCTCCTCACTTGTGCTCTGTCTCTCTCTCTCAAAAATAAATCTTTTAAAAAATATTTACACTGTGCATTTGTGTTGTGTGAATGGGAAACTATTAAAGTTTTTAAGAGGAGAAGACTATGGTATGATTTATAGTTGAGAAATATTGTTCTTGCTATAGGATAGGGGATATGTCCAAGGGGGATGAGACTTGCCAATGAACTGGGGCATCGGTAGTGAGGAAACAAGGAGGAGATGCCAGAGAGGTGGTTTAGAAATAGGCAAAGACAATCAACAATGATTTAGTCTAAGATGACGACAAGGTTTTGAACCCAAGATACTGGGAAAATGGGGCAGCATTAAGCCAGATGTGCTGTAGAAGGAGAGGAGCAGACCTATAGGAGATGTCTCTACAAAGGGTAGAGACACCTGATGAGTTCTATTTTAAGACATCTATAGAGAGAGAGGACATCTACATGGGATGTTTTATAGACCCTCATAAGTTGGAAATTTCAGTGTAGAGTTTGCGAGAGGGGGTGGAACTGGAGACATAGTGTGGTAAATGTTTGTGTGTGTGTATGTGTGTGTATGTGGTAGACAAATCTGCGAGGCCATGAGACCACAAGAAAAGTGCCTTAAGTAAAAAGTAGAAAGGACCTTGGGCATTTTTACATTTAGAGGGTTGTGGATAAAGAAAGAAGGACATTGGGAAGGAAGCCTCAGACAAGTAGGAGCAGAATGTAGAGCCTTATCTTAGAAACAGTGTTATATTAAATTTATCCATACAATTAGATTTAACAGACATTTATTGACCTACTAGAAAGACATACTGCTGGGCTCTAACAACACAAAAGTGGTTTTTGCTCTTAATGAACTTCCAAAGGAGATGGAGAGATGGGCACATATCGGGTGAGTCATGCAGAATGGCAATGTTCCACCAGTTTTGACCCACAAAAAATGCGATTTCAGACAGACCAACCTAATCTAATTAGGTAAACACAATTATAGTCTTGACAGAGTTTTTAACAATGTCATTTAACAAAACTCTATACACACTTCTAAAAATATAGTCATTTCTATACCCAGAGAAAGGACTTAGATGGAAAGACATGTCCCAGAAGACCTAACACATACATATTTTCCTGAATGATTTTCTAAAAAAAAAAAAATGGCTTCAACCTTAGAACCTTGTGAAATGTCCTCTAACCCAAGGTTGACTTGCCTTATTGTTCCACGGTGGCTGCCAAGACTTACTTTTCATTTATGACCAGAGACAAGAGAAAGTTCTGGTTTCTCTGTTAATGATCCAACAATCATCCTGAGATCATCCTGTCATCCTGATCAGACCAGCTGGGTTCCATGCTCACCCTCGACTGCAGCTGGGGAATTCCACGTGTTGCTAACACTCGGGTCTAGAATATTGCCCATCCATGAATGGGAAGAGGAGTCAAACCCACAGTGGTGAGCTGCCATCCAATGGAGACTGAAAAGGCAGCCAGCCACGTCACTTCAGAGCTGAAGGAGCAGGGTGACAATTCAGGTTTGGAAAGCCTGCTGGCTACATTGTAGTTGTAAACATCAGAGGTGTGCATGGTTGAAGACAAACCAGTCAGGAGGGGATTGAAGGAATCCTGGCAAGAAAAGATGAAGGCACCGGTGATGGGGGGAGGGGGGTGGAGAGCGCAATGTGAATCAAGAGAAGGTGGGCTGATGCAACTTATGGTAAAGTGGAGCTATAGAACTTGGGGACCACCTTGATGGGGAGAGTGAGGGGGGCAAAATCAGGGTAGGAATGACTCTCACATTTCTTGCATGGTAGATGGTAAAAATGGTGGTGCCGTCGCTGGAAGAGGAAGTGAAAGGTGAAGATACTTACATTTTGGTGGAAAGATAACAATGTATTTTTTTCCCCTTTGACTTTTCCCCCCCTTTGGTTGAGAAGGTTGGGGAATATAAAACTGTGAGATGGGTGAATGGTTTGGGACCTGGAAAAGGCTAGAAAGGCAGGCTTGGGGTTGACAGCGCAGGGTTGAATAGATGCGTATGGCCAACATCTTCCTGGAAAGACTGTGTGGTGAGAAAAGGAGTGGGGGTGGATAGGACAATGAAGGGGAAAGGCAATGAAGCCATGGGTCAGGGGTTCCCATGTGCATACTGGGGAGAAGGACATAGGTCCTGAACACTCACTTTATAGTCACTCTCTGTGAAAGGACATTCCTAACACACATTCCACAGGGATGTGGCGTTATGTACCTGAAAACGCAGGCAAAATCCTTAGCAGAGTTCCCGGCACATGATAAACACTTAGGTAATATTCTTAAAGGAGCAAGACCCAGAGGGATTAGTGTCCCAGGAGATCAGGGGAAAGAGAACAGTGTAAAAAATCTGGGACTTACTCTATGCAAGAAGGAAAAGGAGCGTCACTGGATTCGGCAACCAGGAGAGCCTATTGCCCTGGGAAGATACAATTTTGAAGTTGTGGTGGGGGTGGGATCTGGCTGCAGGTGGGCTGCACCCTAAGAAAAGGTGAGACCAAGGGAGCCAACATGACCTTCAAGTAAGAAGAGAGGGAAGAGGAGGAAGAGGGTAATAACTAGGATCCGTAGAGTCATAAATTTTTGTCTGTTGGTTTTGGTTTCATTTTAACACAGAAATAGGTCCATTTCTGGATCTCTTTGTCTGTTTCCAAGATATCCTTTTAACTCAAATTTTAGAAAGGATTATAGAAAATACTGATCATCCATTACTCAGGATGAAGGCCTTTTCTTCCTGCAGGTTTAAATAAGACAGGCTTGTTTGGATATAAAGACCATCCTTTTAATCAAGACAAATGGTTTGAAACTGTTAGAAAAACCTTTTTTCCCCCTCTAAATCACAGTCTGCTTAAGATCAGCCTAATCAGACAAGACAAGGAAATTGCACCGTATTTGGAAACATAGGCAAGAAGATAAAGATTGGACCGGGTGCAAATCTTTTCGAGCAGATGCATTGCCAGTTAAAATGCACACACAGACACACACACCTATCATGGTGACCACAGAACTCTACAGCCTACACCTCAATTTTTCAGTGAGGAAACTGAGGCCAGTCTTCCCCCTGCCCCCGATGATGTGGTTAGTCAGCAACAGGTGGGACCCAGTGCCTAGGTCTCGTGACTCAGTTTAGGTAACTGATGTTTATCCCTGTTTCACACCAGCTTTCTGAGAATCTTTTCAGAATTCAGCTTTTTCTTCTCTTCTCTATGCATCCATAGAACACCATACAGACATCTGTTATTAGAATATATTTATTATATATCATTATGACATTATCTCTCCTATTAGAACCCACCAGGTAAGGGCTATCTTTTATCTGTTGTTGCTGTTAAATATGTGTATCTCTGGTGCTCTGCATTGGCCTGGGAGAGTCTACTGAATACATGAATCAATGAATGGATAAACTAAGGACCAATGTGATTGATAATCAATTTCTCCTTACATAGACGCATGGAATGATATGCAGGCTCTGATACTTGGATACTTTCTGCACACTCACGATCCAAATAGACCTGTTCCAGAACCCTTCCTCCAAAAGAAGGATTTCTATTACTGCAGTCTGTTTGGAGTCTCATTACAGGTGTCATGGGAACACATGCTCTTCTAGCAAGGATGGGTAATTTCTCTTGAAAATGAGATTATTTTCATGGATCTCCAAGGATCTGGGATAGCTCTATAATGTATTGTAACTTGGGTGTAAATTTGTGGTTTTCCTTTTTTTTTTTTTTTGCTAGAAGTTCTGATTTTAAAAGACCACCCCAAATTAAAAGTAGAACATCCTAATTCAGCTCAAAATTCAGCAGATAGATCATTGGGCGGGGGATCCACACTCTCTGTAGGTAATCAGACCAACTACTCATCTTGGCAGATTCCTGGATGCCTTTAGCCTTAAGACAGTAATGACTTAGAGTTCCCAGATTTGGCCCCTTAGAACCCCTTCCACTGGGGCATCTGGGTGGCTCAGTTGGTTAAGCGGCTGCCTCTGGCTCAGGTCATGGTCCCAGGGTCTTGGGATCGAGCCCCACATCAGGTTCTTTGCTCAGCAGAGAACCTGGTTCCTCCTCTCCCTCTGCTGCTCCTCCTGCTAGTGCTTTCTCACTCCCTTTCTCTGTCAAATAAATAAAATCTTAAAAAAAAAAAAAGAACCCCTCCCATTGTTCAAATTAGAGGAAGTTGAGCTTTTCCCCAAATGAATAGAATAAAGATTTCAAAGGATTCATCACTGTTGACCTTGGCTGTTGACCTTCTTCCTTCAATGTATGCCCAAACATCACTGATAACTCCATTATTCTCCACTCTTTGCTACTTACTCCTCAACCCCCTGCAATTACTTCCCAATTACTACTTACCTCCACGGGGTTTACCAAACTCCTTTAATATAAGTTATGTTCCTGTTTCTTTTCCCAGGTTGATAACTAAACATGAGTTTCACACTAAAAAACCAGAAACAAGTGAAGAAAATAACTCTTAAGCTATAAAGCCATTGGTAAGCAACTCAGGTACATATGTGCATGTTGAGTTCCCCACTTGAGAAGACATACAAAGTCTAGAGCTGGGGAGAGGGGATAGGAGAGAGAAGCAGAGACTAAGGAAGCAGGAGAAGGAAACATGGATAATGGCAGAAGAACACCTGGCTTTCCCTCATTGCTTCCATGGAATATGACCAAGAAAAGAGTAGAAACAGAGGCAAGACTTACTTGCAAAGATTTGAGCAGTGGTACTCTGTACTAAAGCAGTACTTTGCTGTACTGAGCAGGACTCTATCAGGTTCACCTGGTAGGAAATAGCTCAAGTTAGTCTAAGCCAAAAGGAATTGCAATCAAGTCATGTAACTGAAAAGTCCAAGAGTTAGTTCCATTTCAGACATGGATGGATTGAGGTTTAAAGAAACAATATCATCATGTTCTGTCCCTTCTGCCCTCCCCATTTCTTGGGTCTGCTTTCATCTGTGTCAGCTTCATTCTCTTATAAATGATCTCCATGTAATGCGACTTTTCCAGGTTTATCAGAAGGATAAATCTCATGCTTTCAGAAAGATTGATAACCTTTCAAACTTCCAGAACCCAATACCAGTTTCTGCAAAAGGATTTTGATTGACCACAATTGGGCCACAAGCATACCTTGGAACAGTCTCTGTATCTAAGGCAGTTGGATATGCTTGCTGTCCTCAGCTATGTATCTATCACTGGGGCAGTGGACACTCATACCTTGATTGATAGTTCTACCAGAATTACATGATGTGGAGCAGAGCAGTTCTCAAAGGGAAGTATTATGGACCAAAAAAAAACAGTAACAGTTGCCGTACTTGAAATAAGAACACAAATTATTTCAGTAACTCCGAGGAAACTAAAGTGAACAAAAATGATAAATACAGGGTGTGATATAATAAAAATATCTTATATCAACGGTAGATACCCTTGATCTTCTAGATATCTCAAGTGAAGCTCCAACAGAGAAGGGAGAATTTGCCATGTTTGTCCTCATATTCTTAGTGCCTGGGATGTAGTAGGTGTTTAATTACAGTTTCTTTGGAATGGAGTTTCAAGTGAAGTGAAATTTAAAATAGTAGGCTAGTGACTACTAAGTCACAGGGGCAAAGGTAGAAGGATTTTCCTTATCAAGGTTAGAATCAAATTAGTGGGCCCTCTCCATTAGGCAGTTGTAAAGGCAGTGGACCCCTGGAGGAGAGGACGATGGATGTAATCCGTGGCATCCTGGTAAATGTTTAACAACTGGATCTCCAAGGGAAAAAAAAAGCAACAATCCTGCTTTGTAGCAATTGCTAATTTCTGTTGTGTAAATACTACCATCGTGGTTGATTTCAAGCCATCCACAGGAGGCACTGAAGGCAGAGTTAGAAAGGGATGCTCACAATTGTCGGGAGCCTGTATGAGCTGGCTTTAGCCCAGCACTGAATATAACCCAACCTTCTATGCTTCATTGAAGACTCTTTAGTATGAATGCCTTGGAAGGGGTTGACCCATTGTATATAAAATCTGAGCTTTTCTGGGGGCAAGAGATAGAAATCTAAAACCCTTATCCCTGTATGGGAAGTTAGTTAATCATAATGAAGTGGCCCAAAGTGGTTTTGAGTGGTATTTCTTTAAACCTCAATCCACAAGTTGATCAGATAAGGGCTCCGACCATTCCAAAGAGAAACTCCCCATGAGGACAGCAGCTGCCTTGGTGACCTGGGTGCAACACTGGCCGCAAGGGTTTCTAAGAATTCCTGTGTCGCCGATGGCTGAGGCTAGAAGCTACTCTGTACTCAGCCACCCAGGCAAGGGTGTCATCCTTCAGAGAGAATAAGGTTGAGACCTTGAGCGTAACTAAAAATATTATAGTCATGAATCCCACTGTGTGCAGATTTCCAGAAAGCAAAGACATCAGCCATCAGCACAGCAGTGACAAACATATATTCCATGGCAAGGCATGAGTTATAACAGTAATGCATGCCAGGAGTTTGCAAGTAAGACCTAAGTCCTCATGGAGTGTATCAGTCAGGATAGGCGACATTATGCTGCGGTAACAAGCAGTACTGAACTTTCAGGGGCTTCACACAACATGAGTTTTTTCTCACTCACTCTGTACGTCCATCACGAGGACTCACACTGATGGAGATTGCTTCTGGATGCCCGTTTCTGTCTTTGTAGGGGCAGAAAGGGATGTGGCAGGTGCCCACCTTGATCTTAAGTGAGACATCACTTCTCCTCTCATGTCCTTGACTAAAGCAGATTCCAAGGGGGCAGGATTGTGAAATCCTGGCATGTGCCCAGAAGATGGACCTGGCCAAGCACTAACAACCATAGAAGTTGATTGAAATTTCTAAGGATTTTCTCTCTCTTAACCTTTGGAAGAAAGAACCAGGCCTTTTTGATATCTGAGCTGAGTAAACCCCCAGAATCGTGAACAGTTCAGCTGGAGGAATGCCTAAAGGAGATACTAAACCTGGCTTATAGTGGAAGCCTCTAGCAATGGAATGAGCTATTATATATATAACGCAGAATATCAAGAGAGGCAGCAGTTCAGGTATGTCAAAAGGTAAAATAAATCAATTCGGGTGCATGCTGAAGGCATGAGTGAGTGAATAGATTTATGAATGAAACTTCATTCGAATGGAATTATACCTCTCTCCTATAAACATCTTTTGTGACTTTTCTTGGATATTTTCCCCTGAAGATCCTATACCTTTCATTCAATTACATTATTAGGGGTGCCTGGGTAGCTCAGTGAGATGAGTGACTGACTCTTGATTTTGGCTCAGGTCATGATCTCAGGGTCCTGGGATGGAGCCCCGCTTCTGGCTCCCTGCTCAGGACGGAGTCTGCTTGAGATTCCCTCTTTCCCTCTCCCTCTGCCCCTCCCCACTGCACTCTCACTGTCTCTCTCTAAAAATAAATAAATAAATCTCAATTGCATTATTACTGTAGGTGAGAATAATCATTTACCCTGCTAGCTTGATAAGAAGTCACCATAATCAGGTTTATCCCTCTTCCATTACGTTTTATTCATGGAATTGAAAGATTTATGTTTTTTAATAACTGGGAGCCAAATGCTGAATGGGGGCCATTTAAACATGGGATGCAATAAAGTTAGAAAAACTTAGATTTCATCCCAGAGCACAGAAGTTTACAAGAGATCACAAAACTTTTTTGTCCTAAGTTGTCGAATGGTTCTTAAAGAAATCCAAAAGCAAAGCATTCTTTTTGAAATGTAGCTGACAAAACAGTAAAATACAGTGAAAAATCTCTGTCCTACCACACCTGAGTCCCTGGGGTAACCAATATGTATAGTTAGATGTGGCTCTTTCTACACCTTTTTCTGTACTCATCAACACATTATGCATTTCTACAAAACACATACTCATATAGAGAATGTATCCTCCCTTCTTCCCTTTCTTCTTCCGTGAGATCTCAGTGTACACATTCCTCAGAAACATATTTTTAATATTTTATGAACGTCTTTCTGGGTTAGTGCTGCTCACACTGTGGGTTTAACCATTGCCGAACCAAAAAAAGCAATGTACTGGGTCCCAATCAGGAGTGTTTAAGTAAAGTAACGTAGGGTCTCATCGTAATTCTGATAGTGTTTAAGTAAAGTAACATAGAGTCTGATAGTAATTCTGATGATAATTCTAAGGGTGAGTATTGTTCTTTGAGAATTTAGTCTCAAGTGTGTATGTGTAGTTTCCTCATCTATGAAATGAGGATTATAATAGTGTCTACTTTATGGGTCGTTGATTGGATTAAATGAGCTGTTTTATGTAAGATGCTTAGAACGGCAGCTGGTACCTTGCAAGTATAATATAGATATGTCATCATCACCATCTTCATCCTCAACAGGGTACATTTTTTCTAGGGGGAAGGTGGAGAAAGGCATTTTATTTGCATTTGAATTTGTCTTTGCCTATTCACCAGTGAGCAAGATTTTCTTTTCAGATGTTTGTTGGCCCTTTGCATTTTTCCTTGGATAAATTTCCTGCTTCTTATTCCGTGCCCATTTTTCTGTTAGTTATTTGATTTACAAAAAATTATTTTGTCTTTCTTTGTACAATAAGGATACAAACTCCTGACTCTAACATTAGCAATTATTTTTTTCCCCCAATTTGTCATAGGCCTCTGGACTTTATTTATGGTGTCCTTTTGTCATTTAGACATTGCTGGGTTTTGAAATAAAATTTATTATTTTTTTAAATGGCTTTGGGATTCCTTTCTTGCTTAATAAGAACTTTCCCACCCAATGGCTAGATAAATATTCTCCTAAATTTTCTCCTAATAATCATTCTTCCTCAATTTTTTTACATTAGTTCTTTAATCTTGCTGAAGTTTATTTTTGTCTATGGCCTGAAGTAAGGGACTACCATTATTTTATTCCAGATGAATAGCCAATTATTCCAGTCTCATTTATAAAATAAACCATTCTTTCATGACTGAATTTAAATGCCACCATTATCATATATTAAGTTTCTATATAGACTTGGATTTATTTCTGGACTTTTTTCCAATGATTTCCTCAGTCTTTTGCCAGTACCATATTACTTTGATTGTACCAATTCATAGTCTCTTGGTCTATCTTTTTTCTATGATATTTTAACAATTCTTACACATTGATTTTTCAGAATAAAACTTCAAGTCACTTCATCATTTTCATTAAAGAAGCCTTTATGATTTTATGGGAAGCTAAATTTATTTGTATTGAGAAAGATTGACTTTTTGTGACGTTTTCCATCCACTTATTTGGATATTTTATGTTTTTATTGTGTTCTTCACAGAGACCTCTTTTGCTACATCAATTCATTTAAAGTCTCTGATGTGATCATTAATGGAATTTTTAAAACGCTCTTTTCATTATAAATAACCCCTGCTAGTATAAAGATGATTTTTGCATTTTTGTGTACTTATTAAACTTAAAAAAATCCTTTGCCCTTTAATTGTCATAGTTTCAAAAAATATTACTATATTTTCCTGGGTGTTCTATGTGTTAAAAGAGAAATAGGTCCAAAATAGAGTCACTTGTGCTAAGCCTCACTTCAACAAACCAGGATGTAATATCTAATGTAATTGAAATGTCAGTCTTTCCCAGGAATGTGACCTTAACTAGTAAGTCTGGAATTACCTGGTTAGCATTAGTGAGGTAATCTGTCTGATAGACCCCATTCTTCCCTCCTAGGAAGGTGACCTTGCCTGAAACAATCTGCTGTTTCCTTGCTCTTCCCACTTCCTGCTTCTGAAAGCCTTCCATTTTGCTCCTGAGAGCTCCCTTCTGTCTGCTAGATGGGATGCTGTCCGATTCATGGATCACTGAAAAAAGCTAATTTGATCTTCAAATTTACTCAGTTGAATTTTGTATTTTTTTTTTTGACATAGGCATATGGTTATATAATCTATAAATAGAGATAATTTGCTCTTTCATTTGCAAATTTATACCACTCATTTTATTTTCTTTTATTATTGCATTAGCTAGAATCGCCAAAACAATGCTGAATACAACAGATGTTTGAAGGCACCCCTGTTTTCTTTCTTCCTTTAATGAGATTGCTTACTATTTTACATTTAATGTTTGATTTTAGGCTTCGATAATAGTCTTTATCATGCTCAGGCATTTCTGTTTATTTCAGCAATACTCGTGATTGCTGAAATTTATCAAATGCCTTTCACTGCCTATATATCTAATTCATTGTGACAATTAATTTATGGATAAATGTTTTAATATTGATCCATCTTCCATTCCTGGAACAAATGACTACTTTGAATGCAAAGAGGGAAAAATGGTAAAAGAAAAAGAAGAAAAAAACTGTTTGTGTGTGAATGTGTGTAGAGAGAAAAAAAAGTAGATATCAAAACACAACTAGCGAGTGTGGTATGATCGCTGATATTTGGACTTATTAGGAGAAAAAGGAAAGAAGGGAAAAGAAATCTCTAAGAATGTGAAGCAAAACAAAAACAAAATCGTATTTCCAGATAGGCCTAATTCCTTTTTTGGCAAGATACCAAGGGGAGTTTGCCTTCTGATTTCTGAATATATGAGTAAAGTATTTTCTATCTGCCGGATCCAGGTTTGGGTACAATATTTGTGCAAAACGTGCAGGGGAGATGTTGACTATGGTCTTCCTAGTATTTGAAAAGGGCTACAGATATTATTTATTTATTTATTTATTTATTTTAAGATTTTATTTCTTTATTTGAGGTAGAGGAAGAGTGAGAGAGAGAGCATAAGCAGGGGGAACAGCAGGTAGAAGGAGAAACAGGCTCCCCACTGAGCAGGGAGTCCGAGGTGGGACTCGATCCCAGGACTCTGGGATCATGACCTGAGCTGAAGGCAGACGCTTAACTGACTAAGCCACCCAGGCACCCCTATTATTTCTATACTTGCTACCAAATAAGTGAATTGTTTCTTCCAGTGCCCATACTTAATTGGTTATGAAGAAAGTTATTTCTCGATCTCAAATATGTCTCAAAGCTGACCTTATCTCTTTCCCTAGAGCCAACACTCTCGGTCAGGGCTCATAATTTCCCACTTGGAAGGGAAGAATACCAAGCTTGAAGGGCAAAGACCCAAAGGAATGAGCTTGACAGATGGTCACCATAGAGCTTGACATGACAAAGTGGAACTAGGGAAGGAGGCAAATGGAGAGACTGTCAATCCTGACCGAATGTTAGAATCATAGGCATAGCCCAGACTCCAGCCCAGATAATCTCACCAAACTGGCCCAGGGTAGGACTTACACATTATATTTTTGTAAGTGCCTCAGCCCCGGGCCATTTTAATGCACAGGCAGAGTTGATAGTATTTGAATAGTGGTTCTGGAAGAGTGGGTCCTGGACAATCTTGGAAACTTGTTGCACAAATTCTGGGTCCCACCCAGACCTACTGAATCTGAGGGCTGGCCACTGGGCAACTCTAATACTGGTGAGAACCACTCGCACAGGGGGTCAAGGAGCAGCTAGAGAACCACACTCTTAATGGGTCACTGGCTCCAATTCTGAGATAACACTGATTGCTACAGAACGGCCAAGAATGATGTGCATCCAAGAAGAGGCATTGACTTTGGTTGATGAGGGGATCAGAGGTATCCCAAAGCTGTTTCGGTGCGGAGGTCCTCCAGGAGGAGGGAGTCATGATTCTCAGCGTTGAGGGGGAAGAGATGACAAGAAAGAGGTAAAAGCGGGTCTGGCCTGTTTGCTGCAGCCCTGCGACCATGGAGGAGGAAGAAAACCAGAGTTGAAGCTAGAGGCAGCAATCAAGTTCATGCGAAGAGGATTTTTGTTTGTTATCTTTTTGGGAAAACAGTAGGTTTGGTCATGGAGAAGTTTCTGCACAGAGAGAAAGATTGGTTTTGGAAATAAAAAAAAAAGATGATTCTTAATTTTCTGGGTCAAGAGATATCCTCTCAACTCCAGGTTAGTTTGGGTAAACCAGTAGTCCATTTGCCTCTGGTTTTTGCCTTGACCTTTTACAGCAAAAGAATAAACTTGAAAGGAAAAAAATCAGAAGTATTCCAGAGGGCTCTGTGTCCCTAGGTTAAATGGTACTTTCCTAGGTGCCCCGTGTGGGCCCTTTGAGGGTGCTGCTGAGAATGAGCCCCTTCATTCCTCTGGGGCTCCTGCTTCTCTCTTGGGCAGGACCTGCCTACATCCTTCTCCTTGCAGGTCCAGCTCCTGCCCACCCAACCCACTCCACCGCCATCTACCTACCTTGACTCCCATTGGCCTCATATCTGATCAGCAACCGAGCATCCTTTATTGTCCTTGCTGTTTAAAGCCAGTTTTCGGTTTGACTCTTTTTCCACTCATGAATGTCTAAAGAGGATGCATCTTTGCACGGCTTTTTGCCTTCTCGCCTCCTCCTCCCTCAACACCCCCCCCACTCCCTTTTATTTATGAGGCTCCCTGTCTTAGACCTTATGTTGATGCTTGTCAATGTTTGGTTCCAGTACATTTTCTTTGTTCCCAGATTAACCTCCCAGCTACCTCTGTCATCACCCCCTGGGGCACACCTGGGGGTCCTATTTTTAGGACTTCTACTGTAAATCTCTGACACAAGCTGCTTCCTGCTCTGGATATCTCACAACAAAGAGGTCTCCTTAATTAGCATAATTACTACAGTTCCCGCATGCATAATTGTCCCGCCCCTGAACATTAATTTACCATTCATGCTCTGCACGATTGTGAGACGCAGGACCAAACGTGATCAGGAGTCGGCTTCCTTTGCCTGTTCTGGTGTTCCCAGGAGTGTTCTTGTCCCTGTTAGGGGGATCGGGGCTGGGGAAACCCTGGAGGATCTGGGTGGCAGATTAAAAAGATTGATGTGCTGACAGTCAATGATTTATAACGAGAGCCTGCACTGTTAGAAAAACTACACCTTGGCTTGAAAGAAAGAGACGTGTGTTTCGATGACTGGTTTTATTGCTAATTATTTTGTTTTCACTTTCTGCTGTGTAAATAGTGCCCGAACAGGGACCCTATATCCTCTTGGGGTGAGAGTCTCTTTGTAATAGCAACGATGTCTAGGTTTCTCCTATTTCTTAAGGGCATTACCACTGCACAGTCCTTTCAAGGAGATCATCCCTCTTTAGAAACATTATATTCTATTAAGGAAGCACAATCTTTGCTCTAATTTACAAGCGTGAAGGGATCATATTGCTTCACATATCAGGTTGCCGGGTGTCCTAAGAAACTCAGGAATGCACCCTAAGGCAAAGAAAATGAAGTTTCACTTGATAACTTGTACATCCTGGTGGATTTCCCTGGTTGATTGTTATTTATAAAGTTTTGCTTTTTTAAAAACTGGCCCTTTGATTCCGGCATAACTCAGATAATGTTAAAAAGAAAACAGCAAGCTCACATACATGGATTCCCTGTAGACTGTCATTGTTCTGTATGCTATTGATTCCTTATGCTACAATTTATGGTGGCATCGAATTTCTCAAGTTCTAGTCTGAAATATTTGTATTTCTTTACTGTGTGTGTTAAGTTTTCTTCTGTTGCAAGTAACAAAAAGATCAAATTTGCAGAAGCCAGAGAGAAAGAGAGAGAGAGAGAGAGAGAGAATTTATTGGCATACATCTCTTCATCCAGAGGTGGTTTTAGCTTCATGCATGATTAGCTTCATGAATGGTTAGCTTCATGCATGGTTAGCTTCAGGCAGAGGTGCTGTTAGTTTGACGTATGGTTTGATCTGCGGGTTCAAACGATGTGTTCAGGACTTGATTTCTCTCCTTTCTTGGTTTTTGGCTTTGGCAGGGTTGATTTTTTTTTTTTTTTCCTCAGGCAGGAGCAAGGGATAGGTGCTTCTGGAATCCAATCATACTAACTGGGGGACGTTACACAAGGTATCTTTCATCCGTGAGCCTCAGTGGCCTCATGCATGAAAAGGGCTCTTCTGGTGGCTGTGAGGGTTAAACCAGATAATCTAGGGAATGTGCTTGCAGGCTCCTGGCACCTCGTACCCTTTGTGAGCTCTTGATGCTGTTGCTCCCCTTTCTATCTCAACTCTGGGAGGGAAGAGGGTCTGTCTCTCTCCCAAAAGTTACAACAAAGAAACATTCCATCCTGCGGTGCTCCCGCTGTGACAGTGATTGGTTCCCAGGTGGACAAGTTACCCAGCTGGTGCAATCATAGTGAACTTTGGGACTCCTGCTCTGACCACAGCAACAAAAACTCTCCCGCATTCTTTTGACGGTGACTCAGGCTGAGTTGAGGATGGCTGCAGCTCTTTTACTTCAATGAGACAACCCAGTCTGAGGAGGAAATTGTCAAAGGGGAGGGCCAACTAGAGAGAATGTCATCAAAAAGGAACCAGAGCTCTAGGAACATGATGAGCTTCTGGATCAAGCCATACCTGAAGGCCATCTACGACTGCATTCAATACCCACTGTGTGGGTTTTCTATCATGTGCAACTAAGGATCCTTACTAATATAGGAAACCTATATAGCTTCTCAACCAAAAACATAAAAATCAAAGTAAAACAGCCTGGGTCAAATCCTTCAATATTATTTAATACCAGAGCCTGTTGGTATTAATAAAAGTAGAAATGACATACTTTTGGGATATAAAATAGTTCTTCAAATTGAATATATTTGACTTTTTGAAAAAATTACTTTCAAAGTGTTGCAAACTAGAAAAAAACTATTTTGTGAATTTCACTGGCTCATGGATTAGATTTTAGGGACCAATCAGATAATATACATAATAAAATGCTTATCACAGGGCATGGCACACATAGCAGGTGTCATGGATGGCAGCTACCTATATTTTCAAGAGACATGGCGGGGCAGGGAGGGGGGGGATCGTGCTATGGACTTCATGCAGGGGATAGGAGGAGTGAGTCACTCTTATCTTTGTATTCCCAAAGAACCTAGCACATAACAGGCACTTGGTTGCCTGGGTGCCTCAGTTGGTTAATTGTCCAACTCTTGATTTGGGCTCAGGTCATGATCTCAGGGTCCTGAGTTGGAGCCCTATGTCAGGCTCTGTGCTCAGTGGGGAGTCTGCTTACCTCTCTCCCTCTGCTCCTCCTCCCACTCTTTCTCTCTCTCAACTAAATAAATAAAATCTAAAAAAAAAAAAAAAAATTTGTTGAATGAATGAATGACCTTCAATTGAAGGTAATAGAAAGTCTATGGAAATATGAAAAGACAACAAATATATATATATTTTAAATTTTATTTATTTATTTGACAGAGAGAGAGATCACAAGTAGGCAGAGAGGCAGGCAGAGGGAGGGGGGAAGCAGGCTCCCCGCTGAGCAGAGAGCCCGATGCGGGGCTCCATTCCAGGACCCTGAGATCATGACCTGAGCCGAAGGCAGAGGCTTTAACCCACTGAGCCACCCAGGCGCCCCAAAAGACAACAAATATAAAGGAGAGAGCAACAGTATATCCTCAAGGTGGTGGCAGTGGGATGTGGGTGTTTTCTGGAATCCTGGGGCAGAAAACAGAGCCCACAAAGCTTGCCCAGTGCATACCATCCCTCCCATTTTAGCCCCAGTTCCCCTCTTTTCTGCAAATCTATTACTGCTCAATTAGTTCTAGGTTACCACCGGCCCATCCAGATTTCCAGAATTCCCTCCTTCTTCCTCTTCCAGACACACAGCCTTTCTTTTAGCTCTGGGCAGTTGGCAAGTTTCCCCCACCTCTGTGCCTTTGCACATGCTGTTCCTTCCACTTGGAATGTTCGTCTCTCTGTTCTTTGTCTGGTTGATCGCACTCATCTTTCAGACATTCAGCTGAATTCCTGATATCCCAGACTAAGGCAGGCACTTCTTTTAAACTCTCCTCCAGCACCAAGTTCTCTACTTTGGAGACCTTCATCATTGTTGCCCTTTTACATTTTGATGAATTAATGAATGTCTGTCTTCCTTACACACTGTGAGAATCGGGAGGGCAGGAGTGGTTCCTTCCTTTATCCCCAGTGCCTTGTGTGGTGCACAGCTCCGGAAAAATGTTCAATGCATAGCTGTTGAATGGGTGAATGGACATGTATTAATAGCACAGAAGACGAGTTCATAGGAGGAGAAGACCCACCCTGCCAGCATGGTCAGAGGAGCTGGGGAAGCCATGCATTTCAAAACCTCCATTCTAAGGGCTTCTATTCCCAGATGAAACAATTCGCCATCACGAGTGACCCGCTTTGCAAATCCCACTCCCCCAAACAGAGGGGTGTCGGCAGGGTGTCCTACATGGGAGCACTGCCCCTGGGGGCATCTTGTGCTTCTCCCAGGGCATTTGGGGTCCCGGCAACTTGGACAAAAAAGCAACACAAAAACATGTTAGCTGTTCAGCCTTCTCAGCATACGGGCCATAAAGCACACTGGCCTTTAATGTTAATCTTATTCGAGACCCAGTTTTCAGAGCCTTGGTTTATCTGTTTAAATTTTATTTGGGTGTGAATCCCATCTTTTTGCTTTACGGCTCCTCCCGCCTCAACTGCGTTCCTTAAATAGTATCTTATTATAAATCTACCATATTCCTGCTTAGGCTACGTCTTCCTCTCCATCCCCATCTCAGCAGGTTTTGGGTTCTTCCCTTTAAACCCGACATGATCGTGTCCCGGGAAGCATATTTCAGCCTCTTAACCTCCCGATCAAGAGAGCGCTTTTGCTCAAAAATTTTAAACCGGTCGAGATTGGAGATTTCCGTAATACTCAGCGTTCTTTTCGCTCCCCAGTCTCTTTTGAATTGCATTTTTTTTTTTTCTTTCAAGAGTCAGTATTCTTATCAGAAGCAACTGAGAAGGCGGCGGAATAATAATACTAATAAATTCTATCTTCCGCACGAGGAATGGTGCCATGGCCCTTGCTAGGGACTTGTATTAGGATTAAGGAGAATCAAATGAGGGTCGACTAAAAAGGGAAATTTTCCCTGGGACCAGAGAATGTTAACAAGGAGGGCTACACTGACAAGGCCATTTGCTGGAGACTCAGGAACAGCGGCGAGCTTTGCAGACTGTTTCTAACGCCTCCATTTCATTTACCTGCAAATACTGAATATGCTGCTTAAACTGTATTTCTTTGCCCCCACCCCTCACCCATCAATCACTTATTTAGTGGAATCATTTTTCCCCCCATGCAATGAAATGACATTTCTTCCCCACTAGATTAGCCATTCATTGACTACATTAACACAAAGGAGGTGTTACAATAGCAGTAAATGTTGCATCCGCGGTGTTTTGACCCCATGTTTGGTCTGGTCTGGTCACGCTTGGTGCTGCATTTACACGGCCTTGTACAATCTCATCTGGTCCATCTGTGTCCCTCCCATTGGAATACTGGGCTCTCCCTGCCGACAGACCCGCGGTGAGCTGGGCGGGATGGAACAATGTGTTTCAGCTCTTTCTGACTCTCGGGCTGTGATTGTTGGGCTCTGGGGGATTTCTTGTTTTTATCTGCTTTCTTCTCCCAAAGGGGCACTTGGGGAGTCATCTTCTTAGTTCTGAATTAAAAATTAGTGACCTTTACCAGTAATGGCAAAGAGGCTCGTTCTTTACATGTGTTACACATTCAAGAAGTGTTTGGAAACAGATTGGTATCGCGGGTACATAATTTTGATACGAGTGCTTGTCCCTGACTTAGTTTTTACATACATCATAGCCTCGTGGTTATACCTGGCTCTTCAAGTTGAGAGCTCCGTGGATAATCTGCATGTCGAGCTACTTTAGTGAATGGCAGCTAGTTGGTTCATCGTTGTTCTTTTTCTTTTTTAAGATTTTATGTATTTGACAGAGACATAGGGAGATCATAAGTAGGCGGAGAGGCAGGCAGAGAGAGAAGGGGAAGCAGGCTCCCTGCTGAGCAGAGAGCCCGATGCGGGGCTCGATCCCAGGACCCTGAGATCATGACCTGAGCCAAAGGCAGAGGCTTTAACCCACTGAGCCACCCAGGTGCCCCGATTCATCGTTGTTCTGTTTGCAGAAAAGAAAGTGTACCTTTTTCCAAAAAAATAAAAAATAAATAAAGGTCTCTCATCATTTGTTAGCTATAGTAATAAACACCGTATCCCAGAATATGAGTTTGGATCCCCTGAGACTCTGATGACATATCCTTATACAATTATCCTTCACTAGTGTCATTGTAATGTATTGACATTTTTTTTTTTTTTTTCGGATTCGGTTTTTAAGTTCAATGATACTCACGGCAGATTAGAACAAGACCAACCATAATGATAACCTCTGGCCATATATAACTATGGAGACCTTGAATTATGGCTGATCCCAGGTTATGTGTGCTGTAAGTGTAAGATACACCCTGAATTTGAAAATTTAGTACAGAAAAAGTAAACTATTTTTTTTAAAGATTTTATTTATTTATTTGACAGAGAGAGAGAGATCACAAATAGGCAGAGAGGCAGGCAGAGAGAGAGGGGGAAGCGGGCTCCCCACTGAGCAGAGAGCCCGATGCGGGGCTCGATCCCAGGACCCTGAGATCATGACCTGAGCCGAAGGCAGAGGCTTTAACCCACTGAGCCACCCAGGCGCCCCAAAAGTAAACTATTTTAATAATAACTTGTTGTGGTTTACGAGTCAAAATGATAATAGTTTGGATGTATTGTGTTAAGGAGAATGTGCCATTAAAATGAATTTCACCTGTTTCTTTTTACTATTTTGAATGTGGCTGCTAGAAACGTACGAATGACACCAGCACTTGTTGGGATGAGCACTGGGTGTTATGTGTAAGTAATGAATCACGAAATTATGCATCGGAAACCAATTTTACCGTGTATGTTAACTAACTAGAATTTAAATAAAAACCTGAAAAAAATGATATTGGTTGTATTTGTGGCTCACATTCTATTTCTAGTGGACAGAACTTCCTTGGTGGTTGCCCCAGATGTGTTCCATTTACCCGTTCATGGGACAGTGCTGATCCAAGTTTGAGAACACAGCTCTGCAGAATCGGAAGCTATAATGTACATGGCAAATTTGACACAGGTCAGTAGATTTATAGAGGACGCATTCGAGTCTGTTCACATAAAGCTTGTCAAATCCATCCTTCCAACGGCGCACGTATGCCTGTGTCGAAATGCTAGAATTGATGGGGGGTGTGTAGGACTCAGGGGATGAGGGGTGCTTCTTTGTTTCCGTTTTCTCATGGTACTGGTTCATACCTATGGACCCATCGAGATGCATACAAAGAAGAGGAACGTGCTAAGTCACTGGTAGCGTGAGACACATTCTCTGGTTTCTTTCTGGCCAATGATCAAACAACTGTAGAGTTGCAATGTTGTACCTCAAGTTCTAATTCTCTGGTGTCATAGCTTCATCAAAATTCCCAGTCAAGGCCTTGCATCCACATCCATTTTCCTAGCTCTATGTCTAAGGCTGGGCCCCCTCTGCTGGCCATATCAGGAGGTCAATTCCGGAAGCTCCCCTGGCTTGGCTCCATGGCCAACCTTCATGTTTACCCAGGGATCCAATAGTCACACCTTGAATCTTTACTCTTTTAATATCCAGTTGGTCCAATCAGTTCCTGGGAAAAATACAGGCCAACCAGAATAGGCAGATGAGGAATCCACACAGCTCAGAAGCACCTTGAGTGGAACAGAATGAGCCAAGCATAAATCCTGGGGTCCAAAGCCCCTTCTATCACATGTTGCAAGATGAGCCTTCATCAAAGATGAGGAGACCACTATGGTAGAGGCATAGTTGCAGCTAGTCCAGAGTGGGCAGAAGGTATGATGTGTCTGGTCTTTGGTTGTTTCTAGTTTCTATCTTGACAAAACAAAACAAAATCTCCATTAACCAACCCTCTTTGGAATAAATAGAATCATGGCTTATTCTTCACCATCAATATGACAGATTTTAGGAACAGCAGTGTTCTGTTTCCTGCCACATTTTTGGATGGTGACAATTTTTCTTCCCTCTGGAAACTCAGAATATTCTAGGAAATTGAGAGGCAAATTGGAAGTGGGAAAGAGGAGGGTAGAGGCAGCTCTCTGCATGGTTATGGTAAAAGGATGAGATTCTGATGAGCGAGGGGGTCAAAACTCTCTTTAATAGATGAAGGAACTCAGTTGCCACCAAAAGTCATTTTGGTCTGACTTGAAACACTTTGAGGATGAGGCTGCATCCTCAATGAGCTTCATCGAGGCCGGCTGGCATCCTGGGGGGGTTGTGGGGCAAGATCTGTTCACTGGCGGGGTGACCATCCACCCTCCTTTCCGGAGAACCACTCTTCAGAGAGACAGACTTCTGTAGCTTCTTTTTCTAAGCATGGCTTCCCACAGACACATTGTATCTGAGAAAGGAGCGAATTTGATATGAAAGCCTTCCAGAAAAAAAAATAAATAGGGAAAATCAACAGTATCGTTTTCATAGAATCTCTTCTCCAAACATAATGTTGTAAGAAGAATGGCAGTTAGAGCCCTTCCTCCCAGGGACCTCCCAGATTCTGGGTTTCCTCCCCTGCTTTGAGTGTGGGAGCTCGGCTGAAAAGAGGACAAAGGCAGTTCTAGGTCCTTCCATGTAGGGCTAAAGGCAGAGCCGGAGGGAGCGTTGGGGATCATCGGATCCAACATTCTCTTTGCACATGAGGCTTCTGAGGGAAACAGAGGCAAAGGGACTTTCCGGAGGCCTTATGCCTCAGGATTTCAGGAGTCTTTCTCTCAGTCAGGGTTTATTATGATGAGAAATCAAGCTGTACTCTCATACAATGCACTTGATGAGATGGTGAACCATTCCACACTCAGCAAGCACAGTTTTTCTCCTTGTGCTGGAATCTTTGTATTAGGGAGACTTTAAGCTGAGTCACTCTATGAAGAAGACCCGGATTTGGTGCTTAGAAGTCCCTTTGCCTTGGAGAGGCCATCTTGCTCCTCTCCTCCCTTTCTCTCCTTGCTGCTCCTTTTAGTGCACCTTTGTGCCTTGCCCCAAGTCATGACCCTTACCTGGAACACGTCCTTCCTTTCTCCCCACCTATCCTGGTTTAGTGTCTCCCTTCATGAGTTGACTTTCCATCCTTTCCTTGAGAAAACCACTTCTCTGTTCCATCCTTTTGCCTAATTGCTCTTGGATCTCATATGTCCTATTCGCTCGCCATGGTTTGTAGAGCACATCTTGGTACCAAGATGGTTCTGCGCTCTGGTGAAACAGCAGTGAGCAGACCCAGGTCCCTGTCCTCAGGGAGCTTACATTCTGGTAGAGAGCATGGCCATGGGGCACTCGATGTCATGATGCTTTGCAGCTACTCACCTTTCATGGTCTGTGTTTTCTCTTACTAGATGGGACTCTTCAGAGGGCTGAGACCATCTGCATATGTATGGCGCCTAATGTTTAACAAGTGGTAACCATTCAGCACGGGATGATCTCTGACTTCAAAGGCTTGTCTTTTTTGCTCCTAGGGAAGTTCATTCTCCTCTGGGTCTACACTGGGGAGGCCCCTCTCATGCCTGTCTTTGGTCTGGTAGCTAGAGTGTTCCTTATTTTAGATGCATCTCCTCAGGAGTCTTTCTCCACATCCTCCCCCCGCTGCCCCCCAGTATTTCCCAGTTCCTGCCCAATGGTTTCACCACTGCTGGTCACCCTGGCTTGATGTCTCAGGTTTTTCTTTGATCCCCAGCTTCCTTCCTCCGTTGTCAGTCAGGACTCTCACTATATTCCAAACTGTCCGCAAATGGAGAGGATCCTTCCCACCCTATGTTTTGGATTTTTTTTTTCCCTTTTCCAATTCTGATTCACCTCTTCCTAATTAAGGCCTTTATCCACTCTCAGGCTGGATTATGTTAAAGGTCTCCTAATGGGACTCCATGTCTTCAGACTTGGCCCTCCCAAACATAGAAACTTGAATTTCTGCCCATCACCCTCCTTGATCAAAAAGACCTTCGGCCATTTCTGTGGTGCTCAGGCTGAGATGGCGATTTCTTGCCCTGGCCTTCAAAGTCCTGTCTCCCAACATCTCCATTCTTTGCAATCACAACTGCCTCCAGGGAATTACCGTTTCCTAGAGATGTGTCTCCTTGGCTGCTTTGAGCTTCACCTCCAACCTGGGCTATTCTTCTGTCTCCATCCCAGCCTTTCTTCAGACCCCTGCACACGTTCTACTCCCCCACCAGGCCTCACTGATATATCCCTTGTCTACATACCTATATTCCTTAGAACGGGCAACCCTGTATGGTTCTTTATCCCTTTGTGTACATCCCCTGTGTCGCTAGCACAGAATGAGTGCCTAGAAGCTAGGGGATCTATCTACCTCATTGCCTAGAGCAGCATCAGTGGGGACATAATAAACATTTGTGAATGCAGATACGGTTGTCCCCATGTGCTCAAAAGAGGACACTACCTTCAGCTGCCTCTTTCCTGATTTCATTCTCTAAGGAACAAGGCATGCCATGCTGGTTTGTTTTCAGGTAAACCTAGACTCTTTTTCTCACCTGAGAGGTCCACCTGGGTCGAGCCATCCTCTGTAGGTTCTAGGAATCTGTCATTTGTCAGCTGAGGATAGGGCTATCCCAATGAGAGAGAGAAGGACCAGCACTTTTTCTATTATTTTCCAGCCAACGAATCTGAAGCTCCAAGTGTTTTAGTGACTTGCATAAATTCACACAAGATAGAAATTCATCCAGTGACATAAAGCCTAGCCAAGCGAGCAAACATACAGTGATGGTGGAGCAAAGTCTATAACTCTCTCCGGCTTGTTTAGAAGAGTTGACTTGGACTTTTGAATTTTACAGTCAACTTCAGTGGAGAGAATGAGATGTTTTCTTTATTTTCAAGTTGCCTTATTCAACTCAGGTGGCTGTGGCTGCTGGCTGGCTCCACTGGTCTCAATGGGTTAGAACTCTCCCCCAGTGGCCAGTGTCTCCGACTCTTGTTCCAGCCCCAGCACCCTTTCAAAGTCCTTAAATGAGATAGGTGTTTGGTTTTCCCACATAACTCTATAGTCTCCCAAGGAACAGATAAACAAAAGTTGTTCTAGATACTTAGTGGTTCCAAGGACGTGCATGGGGAGGAGGGTTGCAATCAGCTGGATGATTCTAGAATCCCAGAAGCTCAAGAAATCTTTGCAAAATGGGATGAAAGAACTCACCTTTCAACTGAGGTCTGCAGCATAATGGACTTCTTCATATCATCGAATAGGTCAGCAAGTACAACTATTCGCCTTCCTTTCAGGCAACATTTGCTAAGCGCTTACTGTCACCAGAAACAGTGGTGCTTGTAGGCATGCATGGTTGGTTGAACCAATCCCTTGTGCTGGAGGAGTCCCTCTGGCCATTGACAGCTGAAGCTTTGGACCCTGGATTTCAGAAAATGAATGGAGGCTTGGATGTCTCCTCTTTCGTGGTCTATGCCTTTGACAGCTCTGTTTATGTTTCATGAGGTCTTTGTTAGGACCTTAAGCCTCTTTTCCCCTCCATCCACTCCATCCACTCCCAAGGGAGAGGGTGCTCATCAAAGGGCGTCAAGTCCAAGGTTATACTGAGGCCAGTGAGATTTCCTCTGTTTTTTTTTTTTTTTTTCAAAAAACTTCTTTAAAAGAGATACAGGTTCTTGGAACACAATTGAAACTATTCACATGTCCCGGGAGGCTGTGTGTGAACTATTCCTGACCCATTTCTGCAGCTCTTCTTCACTCCCAGCCTCTGAGACTCTGGCCTCCTGCGGGATCCCAGCTCCCTCCCCACCCCCAGCAATCTTCCCCTCCAGGCTTTGAATGTTCTCTTCCTTCTCTTTGGATCAACCCTCCCCTGAAGCCACAGCATCTCCTCATCAAATAAAATCACCTTAATCATGACCTCCTCCACAGATCCATTCTTGTCTCCAAAGTGGGTGCCCATGACTGTTTATTTTCCTCCCCATGCTGCCCCTAATGCATGTTTATCTAACTGATTTCTTTGTTTCTGTGCTTGCTAGTTAGTCTTTCCTGCTAGAAGGAAAGCTCTCCGAGAGCAGGTGCCTCTGCATTTCTGGTTCATGTCGCACAACCCAGAGTGGGGCTCAGAAAAGGTCTATTGAATGAATGAACTGGGACAACAGTCCAAAAACACACAGTGAAAAGTGAGATCCTCCCTCTTCTAACACCATTCTCTCCCAGTCTCACTCCTCAAAGTTAACTACTGATAAAAGTTTGATTTAGAGCCTACCCTTCCAAATGTTTTATTTTGCACTTGCAAAGCCACCTCCACACCATGCATGCATGCCCTTTTTCTCCCCGGTGGGGAGCACACAGCTTTTGCATTGAGTGAGGACTCTTAGGGTAAAACCCAAAAATGCAAGCAGAATCTACTATGATCGGGGCTGAGAGAGTAGTTTCTGAGCTCTGGGGACAGCCATATTTGGAACCTCCAACTTTAAGTGTAGTTGCCCATGTTAAGTTAGGTAGGGAGAGCAAGACTCCTTATATGAGAAGAAATTTGGAATGCGGACTTGGTAGTAGAAAGAATTTTTTCCTGTGATCTCCATAACCTAATAATGCAGGTGGTAAATCTAGTGGTATTTTTGTGGGCGGTATGATTTTCATCATCGCTTTTATGAGCGATGATTGACTTTTTTCCACTTTTGTGGACGGAGAATATAATGCAACCCAATAGTAAGAGCTAGAAATGCACATTTGGCCAATTAATAAGAACATGCAAGTAAGCAATACAGCTCCTGGAATGTTAGCCAGGAGGTCCTAACCAGGCCATGCAGTCCTACCTTTATGAACATAATGATTATTGGGGGTATGCAAGGATTTTGAGGAAATCATAATCTGACCAGTTGTGAAATATGCTTGCGACATTTCTGTGACCTAAACACTATAATTAATTAATTAATTTATTTATTTATTTTCGTCTCTAAAATCTAGAATGATCTGAGGACTGCAGCGTACATTAAACTGCCAGGCAACACAACCACACTCGCAGAGATGCTGGCCTTACGTTGGAGGTGGCAAGGGTGTGGGGACCACAGCGCTGACGAGTGATCAATGCATTTGTCTTTGTCTACAGCAGGTGTTTCTCAGTCATAGTCAAAAACCATTTCAGCACGACTAACGCTACAGATAACCGATTGCCTAACTCACTGACGGGGCACCCTTTATCACTCTGGTTTGTTACGAGGATCAGGGGGCACTATGTTATTTACTGGAGAGACAACATTCTTCTTTTGTTTTCAATCAGATGTGATGCATGGTCCAAGGGATAGTGATGCTGGAATGTGAAGATAGGTGAATCCAGGAGGCTCTCAGAGTATTAATTTTGGAACTGGCAAGCCTATAGAACAGTGCGACTGACTTCCTACTGATCACTAACTTTTAGCATTCATTTTCACAGCCATAGACATAATAAAAGATGAATATTTTATTCTCAAGGCTTCAGAACATAGACACAGCCCATGGTCCGTGGTGAATTATTACTTTGTCTTAGGAGTTGCCCTATAAATAATTCCTGAGGCTTAAAACTCATAAAAATAAATCTCCCTGTGTTTCTAACTGGAACTTCTGGTGTTCTCAATGTCATCTCCAAAATAAAGCAATCACTGTCCAGATTTTCCTAGGATTGTGTGTATGTTCTCCCCGCATCTCTCTCTTGTTAGAATGATTTAATGGTTATAGAGAAAGGCAGACACTGAGCTGTCACTTGCAGAGACCAGGGAGGCTTAACGACTCCACTAATAGATTCCATTTCTCATCCTGATTGGGTGCTGGAGGGCCTGTCACTAAACCCGCTTAGCAAATCGATGACGGTCTTGTTGAGACTCTGCCCTCTGAGATCAAGTTGGCCCCATCTGCCGCTTTGTTTTCATTTCATTCATAAAGGCACTGTCCAAAGACTACATGGATAGAAGGGTTATCTGCTTAGAAAAATCCGTGGTGATGATGAGTTTCTTTTGTTGACTTAACACAAACCTCTGTTGGAAATTGATGATGAGTTTCTTTCCTTGACTTAACGCAAACCTCTGTTGGAAATTCCTGCCTGGCTTGAGGTGGGGGCTGTAGGCAGATGTAACTATGTTTCATTCCTGTCGTCATCCCCATGGCAGCATCAGAGTTGTTCTGGGCACACCTGTTCCAACTGGCAATCAATTCCTAGGCTGATCGCTGAACCTAACGTTCCTCCCAAACTCTCTCAAAGGAATGCATTAGTCTAAAGAGATCATTAAATCTCTTCTTTTTAAATTTCTCAGAAATTCTTCTAAAAAGCTCTGGTCCCTGGGCAGGGGATGTTGGTAGTATTTTATGCCTGCAAGATCATTGTCAATTTGAGGTCACATTTGGCCTGGATGGAGACGAGAAGAGCAAAATAACCGAGTTGCAGATATTTTATTTTTCTAAGCTAATACTACAAAGGAAATACCAATCATTCCCAGCTGGAAGAGTGGGTTGAATGAGGATTTTAAAAAGGATTTTTCTCTGATTATGATAGTAATAAATGTTTATTGCAGGAAATAAGCAACAAATAATAATAATAATACTCCATAATACCATAATCCAGAAATAAACATTGTTACCATTGTAGTTTTGTCTTTTTTTCTTTTATAATTGTGTTTCCCTTTTGTTTTATTTATATACAATTGTGTCGTGTTCTCTGAAAATTGAGATTTTATGTAAGATATCCGTAGCATTTTCCCATTCCTTAAAAATTCATAAAAATTCTTGCAAATATGGTTTTTAATGCTTGTACATATTCAATTATGTTTAACCAACTCTTTAATGGACACATAGATTACTTCCTACTTTTTGTATCATTAACTAGACCAGGAATGTTTCTCCATGTAGGCAACTTTTCTTATTTCTTCATTATAAATTAATAAAATTATAACTACTGGGATGAAGTGTATAAACATTTTTCAAGCTTTCAAGACAAATACTGCCAAATCAAACCTCAGAATTGTCAATAATGTAATTGACAATTCCACAAGCAATGTATGAGTAAAGCCATTCTCTTTTGCAAAGAAGTATTTGAACATAGCAAGAAAAGCGAAAGGACTGATTCAAAATTTAAAAAAATGTTTGCCATATGAAAATTTTGAAAAATTGTTTTAAGATTTGTATTTTTTTCTTTACTGTCAGGTTTTTTCTTTTTTTGTTGGCATATGTTTGGTGGCCTTGTCTAATTCTTCTGTTATTTTGTCTGTTTATATCCATGGCCTATTTTATATTAGAATAAATGTCTTTTTTATTGTTTTATAAGGCATATTTATATGTTGTGACTATTAACCTCATAACTAAAAATATCTTTTCATTTCTTCAGGTAGAAAGGTTTAAAATTTTAACATAATTAAGTTTATTGATTTTTTAAATGACTTTTTATGAATAGACCTCTTTTCCCTGTCCGATATTCACATATATTTAAACTTCTAAATTTATGTTTTTAAAGTCAGGTCATTTTAATGTTTAAATTCACATGTATTTAATTGGTTTTGACAAATAACACGCTAGTTTCATTAAAAATAAAATCTGTGTCCTCCTAGTCACAATTTGAAAGCAATATAGTATATTGGTTAAGCAAATTCTGGAAGAAATTGGTTCCAATATAGTATATATTGGAACTAGTATATAATATATATATAGTATATATTGTATGTATAGTATATATAGTATATATTGGAACTATACTATATATAGTATATATATAGTAAACCAATATAGTATATTGGTTAAGCAAATTCTGGTAGAGCACAGCTCTACCTTGACGAACTGCCTAGACAAGTTACTTACCTCTCTGTGCCTCATTTGTCAGATGGCATTTATCCTCATAGGGTTGTGTTGAGTAATAAATAAATCAATAGAAGTTGAGAGCTTCTAAAAGTGCATGACTACCACAAATCAGTACTGGGTTCTAGGAGCAGCCATACAGATCAGATCTGAGATCCACCATGGTTTGAACATGAATTCCAACTTTGACAAACTCTAATTGTGTTCCTTTGAATAGGACCCTTAAACTCTAGGAACTGATTTTCTCACCTGTAAAATAAGAATAACTATGTAAGTTTCATAAAACTTTTAATGTTCAGACTATATTCTAATTTTCCTTTTGATTTCTTATTTGGCTCATGGGTCATTTAGGAGTGCATTAATTTGTTTCCATGTATTTGGGGATTTTTCAGTAATCTTTCTATTATTGATTCTACTTTAATTTCATTGTTGTCAGAGAGCATACTTTGTAGCACTTGGATTATTGCAAATTGATCAAGGCGATATGGTCTATCTTGCTAAATATTCTGTTTACCTGAAAAGAAAGTGCATTCTGTCGCTATTAGGAAGATTGTTCTATAAAAGTCAATTACATCAAGTTGGTTGATTGCCATATTCTAGTCTTTTATTATTTTATTTTGGTCCCAGTATTTGAAATTATTTTGGCTATTCTTTGTCCTTTGCAAGTCCATATATATTTTGCAATCTCTCCAATTTCTCCAGAAGATCCTGCTGGGACATTGATTGAGATTGTGTTGAATGTACAGGTCAATTTGCAGAAAATCAACATCTTAACAACATTGAATTTTTTGATCCATGAACATGGTCTACCTCTCCATTAATTTAGATCATTTAAATTTTTTTTCTCAGTATTATTTTGAACTTTTAAAAAAATACAGCTCTTGTAGAATTTTATTAAATTTAACCCTACATATTTTTATGTTTTTTGGTCCTTTTGTAAATAGTGTCTTTCTTACACTTCAATTCTTAATAGTGTGTTGCTAGCATATAGAAACACAATGGATTTTCCTTGTATATTGACCTTGTATCAGTGACCCTTACTGGTTCCAATAGTGTTTTTCTAAATTTCTTAGTATGTCATATACAGAAAATGATGTCTTCTGCAAAAAAGTCACTATTACTTCTTTCTTTCTGATCTATATATCTTTTCTTTATCTTTATTGCACCTTTAATACATTGTTTAACAGAAGTGCACATTTTGCCTTAATGTAGTGATGAGAGTCTACATCTCATCTTGTTGCCAATCTTTAGAAATTGCATTCAGATTCTTTTTAAACCATAAAATATGATGTTCAGGGTAGATTTTGCATGGATGCTTTTTATCATTTTGAGGAAGTTTTCTTTTGTTTCTAGTATGCTGGAATTTAAAAAACTAAATGAACATTGAATTCTGTCAATTTATCTGCCTCTATTAAGATGATCAGACAGTTTCTATTCCCTTTTCCTGTTAATATGGTGAATTACACTGAGTGATTTTTTTTTACTTTATTGTAAACTTGACTTTTACTATTTAATGACTACATTTTATTATAATTGGTTTCTTTCGTAACATTATATATTTTTCTATATTTAATGCTTATTATTTTGGAATAGTTTAAGATATAAATAGTAACACAAATAGACCAGAGTTTCTATGTGTCCTTCACCAAGTTTCCCCCAATAGTAACGTCCACAGGAAAACATCAAAATAAAAAAATTAACAATGGTACAGCAATACTTACTCAACTATAGACCTTATTTGGATTTCATTTATTTTTATTTTGACTCTGTGTGTGTGCATGTGTGTGTGTGTGTGTGTGTGTGTGTGTGTGGTACAAATTTTGATGTGCTCTTTTCATTATCATTCAGTTTAAGAATTTAAATTTTTTTTCAATTTCTTCTTTAATCTGTGGGTTATTTAGTGGTGTGTTGTATAACTTCCATGTATTTGAAGATTTTCCAGAAGTGTTTTCATGTTATTGATGTTTGTGTTAATTTTGCTGTGGTCAGAGAACATACTGTGCATGATTTTAATCCTCTTAAATTTATTGAGATTTGTTACATGGCCCAGAAAGTGATTTATGTTGGTGAATATTTCATGTGCATTTGAAACAACTATGTATTCTGCAGTTATTGGATAGAGTATTTCATAAATATCAGTTATGTCCGACGATTATGTTTTTCAAGTCTCCCGTATTCTTACTGATTTTCAGTCTACTTTTTCTTGGTTAGTGAATGAGAACTTGTGAATCTCCGAAAGAAATTATGAATTTATTTCTCTTTTCAGTTCTTAAATTTTTTTGTTTATGAATTTTGAAGTTTGTTTTTGGAGGCATACTAATTTAGGACCTCATGTCTTTTGGATGAGTTGATCAATTCATTATTATGAAATGTTTCTTTTGAACCCTGGTAATAATCTTTGTTCTGAAGTTTACTTTATTTGATGTTCTACTCATACATGTCATTATATTTAAAGTGGGTTTCTCCTAGACAGTATATAGTTGGGGCTTGCTTTATATATGTTTTATGCAGTCCAATAATCTGAGTTTTAATTGGAGTATTTTATTATTGATATGTTTGGAGTTAAATCTGCCTTTTTACTTTTTGTTTTCTATTCTACCTATTCTTTGTTCACTTTCTTATTGATTTCTGCTTTCTTTTGGATTCAGTATTTTTTTTTTTTAAATTTATTTATTTGACAGAGAGAGAGAGATCACAAGTAGGCAGAGAGAAAGTGGGAAGCAGGCTCCCCGCTGAGCAGACAGCCTGATGCGGGGCGCGATCCCAGGACCCTGAGATCATGACCTGAGCCGAAGGCAGAGGCTTAACCCACTGAGCCACCCAGGTGCCCCTTGGATTCAGTATTTTTTACTGTTGGATTATTAGCTATACTTTTTTCTTTTGGTATTAACATAGGGTTTATAATACATATCTTTAATTCATCACAGGAATATTTTAAAAAATATTTTATTTTATTTATTTGAGAGAGAGAGCGAGTGCACAAGTCGGGAGGAGGGTCAGAGGGAGAGGGAGAAGCAGACTCTCCACTGAGCAGGGAGCGCAATGTGGGGCTTGATCCCAGGACCCTGAGATCATGACCTGAGCTGAAGGCAGACACTTATGTATTGAACCACCCAGGTGACCCTCATTGCAGGAATATTGATGTAGTTAGTTATAAGTGTATATTTTGCTTTTCTTCCCATTTATTCTTTTGTATTTTGGTATTCTGTTGCTTTTTTCTTACCTTCTTTTGGGTTATTTGAGTTTCTTTTACTCTCTTAATTTTTTTCTATTGACTTCTTAAATATCTCTTTCAAAAATTTTTAGCAGTTTTGTTTTTAAAGAGTTAAAAATTTATGTCATTAACCCATCAGAATCTCTTTAGAGTCAATAGGGCATCACTTCATATTTCATATGGGCCCCTGCATACTTCCTAATTTTCACTGCATACCTGAAACTTTGCAATTTTCTTTTCCACTTCTCACTTGAAACTTCACACTTTCCACCTTTTATTTCTCACTTCACAAACATGATCTCCAAGAGTATAATTCATTTACCTATTCCCCACCTTTGTACTTTTTTTCAGTCACATTTTTACATCTCCATGTGTCATAAATGCTACTTTACAATATTATTACTTTTTATCAGGATAGACCATTGTCTGGTAAGAAAATTATGATAAGAACGAAAGCCATAGTCTTTCATATGTTTACCTACTGATTCACCATTTGTGGTTGTCTTCTTTCCTCCTTGTTATTGGATTTCTATCCAGTATTATTTCCCTTCAAGCTAAATAGCATTATTTTGCATTTTTTGTACTGGTTTGCTGACACTGAAGTCCTCTCAGCTTTCACATACCTAAAGCTATTTTCATTTCACCTTCATTTTGAAGAGCGTTTTTCTTTTGCATATGGAATTTGGGATTGACTTTTCTTTTTCTCTTCTATACTTCAAAATGGCATCCTTTTGTTTTTATGACAGATTTGTGATCATCACTGTCCCTTCATATGCCACATATCTTTATCTGAATGCTTTCAAGAGTTTCTCTTTGTCTTTGGTTTTCAGTGCTTTGACAGTGATGTACCTAGATGTATATGGTTTTCTTTGAATTTATCCTTTTTCAAGTTGAGCTTCTTGAATCTGTAAATTTTTTGTTTTGTATTGCAACAACATGGGATATTTTTCTCCTACTATTCCTTCAAATATTTTATGCTGATAAATTTCTTAATTCTGAGCCATCTTAACATTCATGAAATGGATCCTACTTGCCTATTAAACATTATTATTTTTATATATATTTAAATTGAATATTCTTAAATAAATTTGTTATTCTTAGATGGTTTTTTAGAAAGAATGTGTTGTTGGAAGCTTTTTAGTCTAAGAATTTCCTATACTTATAAATGAGAGTTTTGATTTTATTATTTTTCTTTAAAATGATGTAGAGATACTTCTTCAAAGTCTTCTGACATTTGGTAATTTAGAGGACAAGTCTGGATGCCATCTTGATTTTTTTAGAGGGGTAACTTTTTGAGGTGTAGAATGGTTAATACATATAGAATTGTTTTCTTTACGTTTGAAATTGAAAACTCAAGAGATCAGTATCTAAAATAATTGTGTGTATTTTCTTTGACTTGGCTTGATTCTCCAAAGGCCCTTTTGATATAAAAAAATCAAGTCTCTTTTCAATTTAGGGATTTTTTTTTTCTTATTCACTGATTCTCTCTTTTTCAGAATTTACTGTATACATACATACACAAACATGTGCATACACATAAAGTCTCCTGAATCTATTTGTGTCTTCTTTCATTCTTTTTTTTTTTTTTTTCTTTTTCTTTAAGACATTCAGCTTTTTTTTTCTTTCTCCAAGCTCCGGGGAATTCTTTAAAGTAATGTTCTAATTTCAGTGGAAAACCAAAGGCTTATTGGTGGGAGAGCTCCACCTCAGGCACGGTCAATGAAAGGGTGCACGGTTTGTAGAAAATATCAGAACAGTAACAAAACTGAGTCCAAGTAGGTATGTTTTGTTATGTTGTTATAGATTAATAATTCTAAACAATGCCAGTTATAAAATACTACTCATCCTAAAAAGCTTTTTGTTGCTCTAAATTCTAAATATTTGCTGTGGATATTGAGTTTTAATAACAAAATATAAAGGTAAGCTTCAGTATAGTACATTTATATTATTAATCTTTTCTCTTTAAGATTTTTGATTTATTTATTTCAGAGAGAGAGGGAGATCACAAGTAGGCAGAGAGGCAGGCAGAGAGAGAGGGGGAAGCAAGCTCCCTGCTGAGCAGAGAGCCCGATGCGCGGCTCCATCCCAGGACCCTGAGATCATGACCTGAGCTGAAGGCAGAGGCTTAAACCCACTGAGCCACCCAGGTGCCCCAATATATTACTTATTTTTGAACATATATTGTATTCCAGATGGACATTAACTCCTACTTGTACAATTGGCCTCTGAAAACATGGGGTCTCAACAATAAGCATTTGTTTTGAGAACAAGTTAGTAACAGTTCAGAATTGTTTAAATTTGTTTTATCTCCCCAATCTTAGTGGTACTAACTTCTGCATTTAAAGATTATGCTAGAAATAAATAATAAGAGCATAGCAATTGTAAAGAGGAAGGAACCAAACATGAGCTACTTACATTCTGTTATCCTAAGAGCAAATCATTTTTGAATCTTGCAGAAAGTACTCTTTTTGAAACATTTATTCATATGTTTAATAAAATTTTTATTTCAGAACACTTTTAGGCTTGCCAGGAAATTGTACAGAGAGTAAAAGTAATTCCATATATCCCACATCTAGTGTGGTTTATCGGTAGCATAATAATTGCTATAATCAATGATATTGGTACATTATTGTTAACTTAAGTCTCCAGTTTATTCAGATTTCCTTAGCTTTCATCTAATACCTTTTTTCTGTTCCAGGATCCCATCCAGGGTAACACATTAGTACTTACTCCTCATGTCTTTTTAGGTTCCTCTTAGCTGTGTGTGACAGTTTCTCAGACTTTCTTTGCTTTTGATGGTCTTTATTATTTTCAAGAGTACTGGTCAGGTATATGTTCTTTAATTTGGATTTTTCCGATGTCTTTCCCATGATTATCCTGGGTTATGTGTTTTGGGGAAGAAGACTGTAGGGGTAAATTGCTATTTTCATCACATCGTATCCAGAGTACATACCGATGACCTGACTTTTTGCAGTTGATGTTGACTACCTGGCTAAGGTAGTATCTTTGGGTTTCTCCACTGTAAGTTTACTCTTTTTTCTCTGTTTCCATACTGTCCTTTTTGGAAAGGAGTCACTATGCACAGTCCGCATTAAAGGAATGGGAGTTATGTTACTCCTCCTTGAGGGTCTAGTATCTACAAACATTATTTGGAATTCTCATGCATGGGAGATGTTTCTATTTTTTTCCCCAAATTATTTATTTATTCAATGATTTATTTTTATCACTTTGGGCTCACAAATATTTATTTTATACTTTGGGTCATAATCTAATACAAATTTATTTATTCTGTTGCTCAAATTCTTTCAGCTTTGACCATTGGGAGCTTTTCCAGTCGGCTCCACTGTCCCTTTGATATACTTGCCATCATTGTGGGTTTTTATTTTTGAGCACTTTCTTATTCTTTTGTACTACAGTATGTTCTGGGCTCATCTTGCATATTTCATGCCTAAATAATTTATTTTCTGATTATCATTGTCTTATTTCATGATTACTTATGAAAATAATTTTGTCATATTGCGGAAGTTGGTGTCAAATACGGTAGGTATGCCACAATCTAATTAATCAATGTAGGTTTTTTGTTGTATCTAATGTGGTGATCGTCATTGCCAATGGTTTTGAATTTAGTAATCTGCACTTTTCTCTGGCCCCAGGTGGTTTCCTTTTTCTATATTCAGTCTACTTCAGTTTCTTGGAGTGGGTAAAAATACTAATTCTTTGGAACAATTTATTTTGTTTGAGTTACTCACTCTTGGCTACTGCAGTTCCTTCTAAGGATAGTGAGGAGCTGGGCTGTCTGCTCATTCTCCAGGTGGGCATTTCCTGCTGTGTACCAGTGAGGTACCTGTCCGAGCATGATTTCCTCTATACCTACAACTTACAGAAGTCCTCCACATTTCCTGACTTCTTCATGACATGTATCTTATTCTTATTCTCACATCCTCTCAATCACATACGTATTTTCTTATTTTCTTGTTTTTGTTTTTTTTTTGTTTTTGTTTTGGTTTTTTTGAAACATCAGTGGGTGTTCAGGATAGAGGAGAGGAAGGAATTAAAACCAGAGATTCAAAGTCCCATCTTGAAATGGATGCCCAGGAATGGCTGACTTCTAGGCTGTAGCTCCAAATGCCTGCTTATGGTACCCGACACGTAGCATGGACCAAAGGATGAATTCATGTTACAGAAGTTTCTGCTAAACTGGGAATATATTTTGACATATCCAGTTATTACTAGATAAAGTACTTAAGCTAACAGAGATTCTCAGAGATGATCTTTCTCCTTAGAACTGCTTACTCAGAATTCATAAATTCAATGCCCACTTGGAAGTTAGTAAGTTCATGGATTACCAGTATTTTAAAAATGTGTTATTTCTTGTAGAAAATTTGTTTAATAGAGAAATAGTTTCTCTGATTTTTCAGTGGGTTCCCCCCCTTTTTTTTAAGATTTTATTTATTTACTTAAGAGAGCACAAGCTGGGGGGAGGGGCAGAGGGAGAGAGAGAAACAGACTCCCCGCTGAGCCTGACATGGAGCTCGATCCCAGGACTCTGGGATCATGACCTAAGCCGAAGATAGACGCTTAACAAACTGAGCCACCCAGGCACCCCTGGGGTTCCCTTTTTTGCACAGCAGTATCTTTTCCAGATCCTGAGATGTTTCTATTTTAGGCCCCTTTTTTCAGAGGGAGTTCTTTGCTTGTTTAAACGATGAGGATGATAATATTCTGTCAAAAATTAGTGGAGGTTCCTGCTGAAATCCTACAGTTCTAGATGAGGGGTAAATGGAAAATTTATGCTTTAGTAGGCATTTTTGCTTGGAGTTCAGTAGCTTGGAGTTGTGAGGGGATGTGAAGAGAAGAAATGTAGGCATTCACAGCTGGGAAACTCTCCATTGTATGAAAAGGTATCTCTTCGTTTGTGTTGGCTAAAGCTAATGTACGCACCCAATGTGAATTAGGCCAAGGTGGAGTGGGGGCAATGGCCTACATTTCTCACACTGAGGCCCCTGGCCTCATTGTCCACCCTGTTCTGAGATAAGGAGAGTTAGTGAAGTTTTAATGGGGTCTTCTTCACTTTGCTGACCACTCTACTTTTGGATGGGAAGGGGGGTCATGGATCAAAAAAATGTGCTTCCTTAAATCAGACCCCATTGTACACTAAATCTGGCAGCAATTTCTTCCAGTTTTATCCATTTTTCAATGAAGGTGCTTACATGGGTCATTTCTAATACCCAGGTCATCCGGGAGACTAGATTTATTTATTAGTGCTTTGTCCCCATCTTGTCAAGATACCCCAAAACCTATATTTTTGATTTTAAAAGAAAGTTCTCTCTCATCCAGCCTGGGAAACCAGTTTGCAAGAGTATTTATGGGATGTTAGAGCCCTGAGCCCTGAGACCTCTTAGGCATACAACCTCCTCAAAGGCATAAAGTCCTCAGACTTGGAAAGACAGAACCCTCAGCCTTGATGACATTTTGATTTGTACTTGGTTGATCTGAATACAACTAACATTGCAAAAACAGTTTGTAGGATCATGACAGGTTTGGGGCATAATGTGAGAGTCAGCCATGACATTTAAGCAATCAAGAAATTCAAGAGAACTGATCAGTTTTGTAGTCCACAGGCTTGCCAGAAGCTTGGGATCAATCACCACTGCAGCAGAAGTCCTTTGATCACAAGACTTACGGTCCTTGAACATCAATGTCTTCATGTGCAAAGAGGAGTAGAACCTTAAAACCTCCAAATCCTATACACACAAGTATGCATACATGTATATATACATACTCCTATATATTCTTCTTATATATAATATATATATTCTTTTATATATCCTAGACTGAACCAAAGAGTAGTTCCATTCTACAGTGATTGGAGCAATAGAAGCTGCATTCATCTGGCTGTACAAGCTCTCATATGCTCATTTAAAAAGCAATCACTTTATCTTGTATAATTAGCCCCCCCTGCAGCCTTGATACATAGCATAGTTCATGGGACAATGCAGAAAGTTGAAATATACTTTTAAATAAATGAATAAACATATGTCACGGAATTTTTAACGTCTAGAATCACCTTTAGACCTGGGCATCCGGGGCCCTGCCTTGAGCCTTGCGATTTAGAGGGCTTACTCTCTATCTCCTCTCCTTGAGACCCTCCTCCTCCTCCTCCTCACCCCCGTGTCAAAGGGTCATTTCCATCCAGAGCAGGCTCCCTCCTCCCTCCAAGTTCTAGGTACCTGAGATTGGGAAATGAGCTGGCCAAACAACCTTGAACCTGCTTCTAGAGCCCACATCCACCTGTTTTCTGGATGCTCCTCATGTAAACATATTGTATTATTGGTGTGTCCACCCCTTGGCCCAGGAGGTGGCCAAGGAGGGGCTGCTCCCAGGGGTGGAGGTGGAAAGAGTAGGGAGGCAATGTCTACCAGTCTCCATTTCACTCTTGCCCCAAGTCTGGTAAATGTTAGGACAAGATAGGGTATCTCAGTCATTTACTCTCCCCACCCCAAACCCCAAATATACTCCTATGCAATTTTTTATTGGAACTGGAAAAATTCAACAGCCATTAAAACACACACGTAAACACACCTCACAAAACCCAAACAAAAGCCCTAATATCTATCTATCTATCTATCTATCTATCTATCTATCTATCTATCTATCTATCTATCATCTATATCTATCTTTCTCTCTCTCCGTCCATCCATCCATCCTTCCAATCATCCATCATCTATGGCTTGATCTATCACTCTACCTCTACAGATGACTACATAGATATCTTTATCTACATCCAAAAAGATATATAAAAATTTGTATAGAATTATAAAGACACATATAATGAAGAAAGATCATGTCTTCTTTTCGTAATTCTTCTGATAAAAAGGGCTTTAAGATAGTCATGCAACAGCACCTAAAGAATATTCAGCATCCCCAGTCTTTCCCAGTTTCATCCTTTTATACAAAGGATGTCTCTTCCCCTAAATACCCCAGTGAATTCTGAGGAAATATTTAATGAACAGAATATCGCAGAGAGAAATAGAAATATGTAGTTACTGCTGAGAACCTTTCACTGCATCATTTCGTCCTGCATTAATGCGTTAGACAAAGCATGCTTCCTCACCGAGGGGCTCGGGGTTGGGGCGGGGGGCTTTGGAGCAGGACCTTTGTGATAGGAGTTTGTAGGTGCTGGGAGATCATGGTGTCTGTTTCCTCTTCAACCCCCCTCTCCAAATCTCAGTTAAAAAGAAGCTTTGTTTGCTTGGTTTTCCTGGTGTGGCTTTAAAATATTTCCATTTTCCAGGGATATATTAACATTTGACCATCCGTATGATGTGCCAGTTTCTATTTGGCCCTTGGAGGGCTGAAACAACACTCACCCTTAGAATTCCCCTCACAAAGCAGAAGGAAATCCCTCCTAAGGCACGGTGCACCGGCTATAGACTTCATAATTAGCTTCTGTAATAAAGTACTTAATCGGAATGGAAGCCCTTGCTAATTACAGCGGGAAGTCGGGACAGGCGGGTTACCCACAGCTGGGGTGAGGCTCTGCGGAGGTGTCTGGGAACACGCACCCACAAGGGTCCAGGTCCTCTCGGGAGCCCCAGGCCTTAATTAGCCCCAGCAATTAAAAATGAAAACAATCCTCTGTTTTCTCATTAAAAGATAGAAGCCCCTCCCCCACCGCGTTCCTGGGAAGGATAATTTTGCTGCTGCAAAGATCAAGCTGATCACCCAAGACAATGGTGTCTCTCCTGGGCGGCAAGACCCCACTCACCCTTTTGCTTGCTAAATTTCAGGCATCTCTGCATAATGGGAGATTGATTAGGGTTAATAGACTTATTTTTACAGGTCAAGACACAAAACACTTCGGGCTGTGGGGGCTCTTGAACAGAATATCACAAGCTATAAATCAAACCGCTTCAAAGAAGCGCACAGCTTTCTGCCTCGGAAATGTTGGCAACAATCAACTTTTGTTTCCCCCCCCAGCTACTGTCTCCCTTTACTCTGCTGCTCCTGGATGCGGCCACAGTGTCAGCCTGATAGATGGTGGTAGGGCTTCAGGCTCATTTGCTTTGCTAGTTCGCAGAAGCCTGGAGGTGAGGGGTGCCCCCGCAGCATAGCTCGTTGGAATTCCTATGTTTGTTTTATCTCCATTTCTAAGGTAACCGGTGCTCAGGGGCAGCTGTAACAACTGTCAACCTGTCAATCTCACCTTGACTTGATGATCAAAAGTAAGGCAGCTGGATCAAGAGATTTAAAAATTAAAAATGAAAGAAAACCTACCCCCAGGGGAGAGTTTGAGTATTTAGTCTATGGGACCTGGGGCGGACCGGCGGGTCCCTCAGGGCATTTGGAATGCAGCAGCCAAGGGCACACCACATCCCAGGAAACAAAGCCACATGCAGGGCGAAACTTCTGGAGCCTGCTTCCTAAAATTACTGCTTGAGAATAACCGAAAGGAAACTGTCTCAGCAAGAGGAAATGTCAAAAAATGCTTACCTAGGAAATTTGAGAAAACATTAAAAGAAGTACCTGGCTATGAAAGTTAAGAAGATTTGGGGAATTTGCACATCATCGGCAGTGCATTCAGCTTCTTTTCTCTCCGTGTGGGGTGACCTTAAGTTTAATGTATATTTTTCTTCTAATCCAAAGCAAGCCAAGCTGATCTCTTCATTACTTTCACAGGATCAACCAAGGATAATGCTTTCTTTCTTCATTTCTGAAATGTTGAGAGAGGTAGCTCATCAAAAAAAAAAAAAAAAAAAAGAAAAGTTCGATATCAACAAGTTTCTCTGAAACATTGTTATTTTTCATCTTCTTTTTCCCTGAATCTCCCCCTCCCCCCTGCCACTCAGAGCAATGTGGCTCAGCCATACTTGTAAACTAGCAAGTATTTCTCTCAACTTCATAGAGCTGCTACTCCACCTAGCTTGTAAAAGGAAATCCACAGTCGAGAGAATAAAACAGTATAAAAGGAGACTGGGAGTGGGAAGGCAGGAGGAAAGACGAGGAGCAAGTAGGGAATGCTGAAAAGTGCACTTGGAATTGGAATCTCGCCATATGGCAGTCAGCTGATGTGGCTTCTCCACCGTTGTTAGACATGTAGAGTTGCATAATGAAATCTACAAATAAAGTTTAATAAGACAAATAAATGGAAGTCCCCTGATGGCAGGAATAAGAAGGAGCGGGCCAGTCAGTGTCACCCCAAGCCCCCAACCTAGCATATGTTGTGGCAGCTTCACCAGAAGCTGGGGCCATCAGGTCATGGGGCCGTGAGCTGGGGCTAAGGTTCTCTTGCCCTACTAGGGATGGAGGGAAGGAGGCCTGCTTGAATTGGGGAGCCCTAACTGAAATTCCTGTTGTATACCTGGGATCCTCAGAGGGTTTCTAAGTTCATAAAAATGAAAAAAAGTCCGTCTTCTGGCTCAGAGGCATGGCAAGGGAGCCCAGGGTTTGTCTCAGGCTCTACGTGTTTTTTTTTTAAATCAGGAGAACATATTTTTTGAGAGACCTGAACACCCCATCTACACCAAATATGAGGGTAAGTTCTAAGCCTAGAAATTAATGTAAAGTGGTCCAGGAGTCATTGTGCTTGTGGGAGAAGAGTAGAACACTACTCTGAAGGACCACCCAGACTATATAAAACACCTGCAGCAAAGACCACCCCAATGAGGAAGAACTCATAATAAAAAAAATATATCACTTTATTTTTTTTTAATTATTTATTTATTTATTTGACAGAAAGAGAGAGAGATCACAAGTAGGCAGAGAGGCAGGCAGAGGGAGAGGGGGAAGCAGGCTTCCCGCCGAGCAGAGAGCCCGATGTGGGGCTCGATCCCAGGACCCTGAGATCATGACCTGAGCCGAAGGCAGAGACTTTAACCCACTGAGCCATCCAGATGCCCCAATAAAATATATATATATATATATATATATATATATATATATATATATATATATAATTCAGGAGAACCAGCACCCCAAGAATAGAAAGACAGAAACAAAGCCAGCTGAAAGAGATTATAGAATAAGATTTATAGAATAAGATCCTTGAATTGTTTGGAGAAAGGCAGAGAGGTTGATGAACTACATTGATTATGTTTGCTACAAAATAAGCAAAAAAAATGTAAAACTTTACAACAAATTGAAGAAAGATAGGGAAAAGCCCAAGTCATTCAACAGAAGGCAATAAAGGAGAAAAATAAATAGGGAATGATAATTAAAAAGCAAAAAGGAGAAGACAGTTTAGATATACTGGTAATTCCAGTAAATGCAAATGTACTAAACCTCCTTGTTAAAAGACAGAGATTCATGGGTTGGAATAAAACAACCAAATAAATAAGCTATTGTAAGCTATTGTAAGAGGTACTTACAATATTTGTAAGCTATTTCTAAGAGGCACTCTATAAAGTCATGATGTCAAAAGGTTGAAAGTTGATGTTGATGCTGAAAAGAATGGGAAAAGATACAGTTGGCAAACACTCATGAAAAGAAAGCCTGTGTAGCCACTTTAATATCAGACAAAATCAACTTCATTAGGGATAAGAAGAGTCTTTTCTTAGAGATAAATATGAATCATGTGGGGGAACTAACATCTTGAATTACGAAGCCTCAAAAATAATAATGCAAAAATGACCTGAATAGAAAGAGAAGCCACCATTATCATAGTGGACGTTTTCATGCATTTCTATGAATTATTGATAGCTAGAGACCAAAATTTCTTCCTTTTTTTTTTTTTTTTTAAGATTTTATTTATTTATTTGACAGAGACACAGCGAGAGAGGGAACACAAGCAGATGGAGTGGGAGAAAGAGAAGCAGGCTTCCCACTAGAGCCGGGAGCCCGATGCGGGGCTGGATCCCAGGACCCTGGGATCAGAACCTGGCCTGAAGGCAGACGCCCAATGACAGCCACCCAGGCACCCCGAGACCAAAATTTCTTAAACATGTAGATGCTTCACACGCCATATTTATGAAGCTTAATATAATGAACATATTTAGAATCATGCACCAAATAAGAAAGAATGTACATTTTTTTAAATTAATTTATTATCTTTTAATTTATCTAAATCATTAGTCCAATGGTACAACCCAGTGGTTTGACCCAGTGAATGATAAGCACACGTTTATTCACGGGTCGTGGCCGGTCTCAGAAGTTGCTATTATTAATTTAATAATTATCCAGGCAAACTAGAATTTCATTTTTCTTTTCTAAGCTATTTCTCTGATGCTGAGGAAGCAGAATAATTTTAAAACAAGAGGAGCCATGTGATACCTAGGCAGCTGAGTGGATTGAATGTTTGACTCTTGATCTCAGCTCGCATTTGATCTCTCAGTTGTGAGTTCGAGCCCTGAGTTGGGCTCTGAGTTGGGCATGGAGCCCACTTAAAAAAAAATGTTGGGGCACCTGGGTGGTAAAGTTGGTTAAGCATCTGATTCTTGGTTTTGGCTCAGGTCGTGATCTCAGGGTCGTGAGATGGAGCCCGTGTTGGGTTCTGTGCTCAGCGAGGAGTTGCTTGAGGTTCTCTCTCTCCCTCTGCCCTTCTACCCCTCTCTATGATAAATAAATAAATCTTAAAAAAAAAATTGTTGAGTTTCCTATTTGGAAGTTTAAGTCAGCTGCCACCATCTCCTTTATGTCTACATCTGTAGAGGTGTGCCCTCCAGGGACCCTCTCTGTAGCTATCGTCCATGGACACGGCCATTGCTCCAAAGGTTGAGGCACCAGAGGGAGGTCCAAACCTTGGACCCTTGCACAGTCCAAACTATTTTGGTCCAATCTATTTCTTTTTTCTTGACTTTTCCTCCCAATACTTTTCTGATATATATATTTCTATTTCCATTTAACTGAGGGCATTGATAGCTAATGCAAGTGTTGAATGTGACAGTGTCATGGCTCAGACCAAGGCTGTCTTTCATCTCAACCAGTAGAACTCACTAGCACTGTTGGTGCAAGTCGGAGGTGTGGCTGCTTTTCCTTTGCCTGATATACAGGAAAGTTTTTATTTTGCTTTTAAAAAAATCCCCTTCTTTTGGCTTTTATCCATGTCTCTTCGCAGTTCAGACCATAAGAGGACTAGAATGAGTATCCTGGTCTAATAGCCAGTCCATCCATATAAAGGTGGCATCTAATATAAAAGGTACTCATTGTCTGGGCATATATTATTTAAGTTCCCACATGTAAATGGCTCAGATGGAAATGAAATGCATCACAATACAAGAATATTCGCCATTACTAACCATGCATAAAATTGACCCCTATTTCAACATCCCTCCCAGTTTTTTTTTTATTAACATATAATGTATTATCTGTTTCAGGGGTACAGGGCTGTGAATCATCAGTCTTACACAATTCACAGCGCTCACCATAGCACATACCCTCCCCAGTGTCCATAACCCGGCCACCCTATCCCTCCTACTCCCCTCCCCTCCAGCAACCCTCAGTTTGTTTCCCGAGATTGAGTCCCTCATGGTTTGTCTCCCTCCCCAGTCCCATCTTGTTTCATTTTTTCCCTCCCTCCCCGTTTAACTTTAGGGAATGTTTCCATTGCTTCCACTGCTTCCACACATTGCAATCATCAAATATAGGGTAGTCGCAAACATTACCAAGCAAAGTTGCAAATCTTGCAAAATATCAAGGACTTTATGAAGTCAATGCAGAACTGCTGGGATCAGGCAAAGTCATTGATGAATGAATATCTAAATGATTTAAACCTGTTAATAATTTAGAGGGGCCTGCATTCTTTTTGTTATTCTAGCCTCCTCTCCATGACGTAAGGAGATGGTGGGGCTAAGGGGAGTGCCACTCAGAACATGTGAATAGTCTTTTTTCTGGGTCTGTGCACCTGAGGGAGGACCACACTACAGTGGTATACACAGCCAGGTCTGTGGGTGTCTAAGGGGCTTCTAACGATAGTGTTGGGCAAGGAGTGTTGGCAGGACTCGGTCGAGGTGCCTACTCACACATCTGGGATAGGGTCCTCCATTTGTTCACTTTTATGGGTCACACAAATATAGAGACAGCCATGCATGGAGTACATTTGCTATAATCAGAGTTTTAGTAAGTAACTTGCCTAAAGCCGTAATAAGTAGCAGATCTGGAATTTGCACATATCACTGACTTTAAACCTTGGGTATTCATCTACTCGTTTTTTTAAAAAAAGAGTTATTTATTTATTTGACAGAGAGAGAGTGAGTGTGTGGGCACACGAGTGGGAGGAGGGGCCGAGGGAGAAGGAGAGAGAATATCCTCAAGCAGACTCCCCACTGAGCATGGAGCCTGACTCAGGGCTTGATCCCAGGACCCCGAGATCATGACCTGAGCTGAAACCAAAGAGTCAGACACTCAACTGACTGAGCCACCCAGGCGCCTTTTATTCATCTATTCTTTCATTCAACAATTATTCTCTCTCCTCTTCCCTTCCTTCCCTCCCAACTCTTCTGTCTCTCTTCTCTGAAGTAGCTAACAGATGTGAACACACATGTGTTGTGTAATGCATGACGGTGACTGCAGTTGACATGTGGTCATTGTGTGGTGCCCTCCAGATCCCCCTCCAAAAAAGGACTTGTTGCTGCAGCTGCTGGGCAGGCTGTCAGCACACGGCCTCCAGCTGTTAGCCCCTGCAAGATTTCCTCAGCTGGAGAGAGCCCCCTTGCACAAATGCATACCCCTTCTGAAGAGGCTGGCATCCAACGACTGATAGATGCAAGGTACATAGGCCTGGCTATCTCAGCCTAACTAGGACATGGCTGCGGTCATATTCTAGCTGTAGGGCTTCCTGTAGAAGAGGTCAAGACTATCAGTTGGCCTCCATCGCAGCTCATTTCTCCTTTTGCCTAATTGTGGTTCCTTTCTCTTTTCCACAAGCCTTGATACCAAAGGCCTTCTTTAACAAACATCCTGCATGTAAACTGTATTTCAGAATCTGCTTTCTGGAGAACCCAGCAGTAATGGCTTCTTACATAAGGTGCATGTAATATAATGTAAAGTCTGTCCCTTGTACCCTAGTGGGGGAAGTAAGACATAAATAAAATTACAGCAGTATAAGAGAAATATAATAAGAAGTAGGGGATGTGGGAATTCAGATCCCTCTGTAGGGGATGATTAGTTTTTAGAGACACCAATCACTTCTGTGCCTGTACACCTCTTTAGAGAGTTAGATCATCCCACATCCCGAGAAGGCATAGCCAAACGCATCATATAATCATCTACCTTCTATCCACCTCCACAGTTGACTGGTTAAAGGGTGGACAATTGACCTCGGGTGGTCAACCCACTGGCTCAGCTGGATCTATAAGCTTCTCTCTCCAAGGGATTAGGAAATTGGGATAAAATAAAAATGTACTCAGTTTCCATTGGACTCCAGAATTGGTGGGACAAGTAAGCCATCAGACCTCAAAAGTACAGACAGCCGGTATAATGAGAGTGAGAATAATGAAGAAGACATGAAGGGAGAAGCAGACAAAGGGAGACTTGAGGCCCCAGAGAGGGAAAAAATAACTCTCATTGCCAATTTTCTGGTACTTCTGACTCCAGTTCCATGTGAGACCTGGCTGCTTTTGGGGCCCGAGGTTCTGTGAGTTAGCCCTATATTTTTATCCAACAGGTTAGCTCTTTGAACTAAAAAGGTCCATTTCTTGTAACAATATTGGACTTAGACAAACACAAAGGAAGGTACTTGAACTGGGAGTTGCAGGAAACATAAGATTTCAATAGGGGAAGATAAAGGGACCATAGAATTCACACACAGAGGTGCTGAAACTCATATTTGTTAGACATTTTTGGAGGATGATGAATAGCTCAGGTTGGCCAATACGGAGGAAATGGAAAGCAAAATAACAGGATAAATGTTTGCAAGACTGGTGGAAAAAGTTTGATTAATCAAAGGAGCTGGCCAGCATTAAAGGGTCTATTCATTCTTTTTAGGAATTCCCAGTGGCCACAGAAAACATAAAACAAGGATAGAAGGCAGTAAAGGTTGTTTATTGGAAGAAGTGAGGAAATAAAAATAGGGTAATGGGTGTCTTACTTGTGGCAGGGTAATAAGAAGAGATTAATCAAAATAGAACAATGGAATGAATCAGTGGGGAATTAGCAGGGGATGGTGGCTCTTGCTTAATGATAGGGAATAGGTAGACTTATTTCTTAGGCACACCCACTGCATACCCCACACATGGCTGCAAGCTGGGTCCCATCCAACTCCAGGGACTGCTCTTTACAATGACTTCAATGTGAATGATCCCCTTGGGGTCGTACAATATGGTCTTCTTGCCATAAGTCATAACTGTGTATCAGCTCAAGATTTTTCAATTGATGATGATTTAAAAAAATCCCATTTCAAACTGGTTTTAAAATAGAGACTCTACTGGCTTGTTAAACTGAAGAGTAAAGAGGTAAATGGGCTTCAGGAGGTTGATTCAGAAGTTCACACAGTCAGGGTTCTGACTCTAGATTTCTTTGATCTTTTCGTGTGTGTCAACTTTATCATCTGGTCGGGTCCTCTCATGGTGAACAAAATTGTTTCAGTAGTTTGTGATCTCATTTATTTATAATATTCTATCTGAGGAAGGGCTTCTTCTTCAATGATTTCCCCAAAGCCTGATTAAATATCTCCTCCGGTCTCATGTACCTAAATTAGGTTATGGGCATCCAGTAGCACGTAGTTGAATGTTTAGCAACTGGCATATGCACTTTCTCTCAAAAAGAGAAAGAAAGACAGAAACAGAGAGACAGTGGGACAGAGAGAGAGAGAGAGAGAGAGAGAAGACTTGATTGTAATATTTGGAAGCCATAGCACAAATACTCTCACCATGGTTGATTTCAAACTACCAGGGTGACATCACTGAACCCAAAGTTGGGAAGAGGTCCACACAATTGGCTCTCTGAAGCTCATGAGAGCTACTTCCAGCACCCTACTATTTCTAACTCTGAACCAATCATTTTAAGTTGATAATCCATAATGATGGTATAGGGCGATCCAGATTGGACTCTGAAGTTGCCGGGGTCAAATCCATCCATCTACATGGAAAGTCGGGGTGGGGAAAATGGGTAGGAGTACGACAACTGTTGAGTATCTAGTACTGCTGAAATTCGTGCAGGAAGAAAGATGAAGAAAAGAAGGTAAACTGTTGAAGAGAAGAAGACAGAGATGGGGCCGATGTGGGAAGGGAGTCAAAGATCATGAGTGGCTGGTATGAACATGAGGCATGGTGGAAAATAAAGAGTCAAGTGAAGAATTATCACAGATCTTCAAAAATACATATCCTTGTACTGAAAGCTCTCTAGGGTCTGGCCCCACTTTTTTTCCAGGACTATTTGGGAGGCACTACAGAATAATGGTGGATAGCCAACATCTTGGCAAGTTATAAAAGCTATTTTGAGGCTCCATCCTCCTTAGAGCTGTATAGGATGAGAATTTCTGTTGTGAGAATCAGCTGAGATTTAACTGCTTTCCAGAGATTCACCCTGAGAGGGTGTAGGGCACGGTGGCTACAAATGTAGTGTCTAAAGCGGGGATACCTGGCTTGACTCCCAGTTCTGTCATTGGCCAGGAGACCTTGGGCAAGTTGATGAAACCAAACCGTGTCCCAGGTTTCACATCTGTAGCATGGGGACTGCAATACTACTTTTAATTAGTTAAGCAAGGAGGCGTAGACAGAGGGGTTCTAATGCTTTAGCAGCCTATGTTAGCAACCCAAAACCTAAGCCTTTAAACTTTGAAGGTTAAGAAATCAAAACCTAAGGACAGTCACAAACATCCATCAAGCCTTTCCCATATAAGGCAAACTTAAGCTGTAGCCTTTGCTTTTGTGTCTTCTCTGTAAAAGTCTTACTCCTGACTCCTGTTGCTGGAGCACTTCTAACCACTTCTGGGTTTGGTACCGTCTGATCTGAATAGATTTTTGCTCGTATAAACTCTTAAAATTTTTAATATGCCTCAGTTTATCTTTTAATGCTATCCATCTCATGAGGTTGTTATGAGGAATAAATGAGTCAATGCCCATAAAATGCTTGGAAAGTATCTGGAAGATTCAAGCACTACGTGGAAGTGATAGCTATAATTATTATGTACAGTATTTAGCAGAGTGTTAGGCACATACAAAGTACTAGAGAAGCACTAACGATGCTTGTTATAAGCATTTACCACTCTTTTGCCCAGATTTTATATTCCAGACCACTGTTACATTTCTTACCTTTTGCTAGAGAAATGATCGCAAGTCTGAATGAGAAACCTTGACCACACTCACATATTTCTTCCTCCTCCAAACTCCCAAACACTGTATTGGTAACTCTGTGGACACTTTCTCTTTCAGCTGGATATTTTGTTTTCTGTGGGCTTCCCTCATTTCCTCACATTCTTGAGGTGAAACTAGGACTTGGGAATTTTGGGTCACCAAGGAGCTCAGCGCAGTACCTTGATCACTACGCAAAGCATTTGGATAGTTAAGAAGAAGACTAGGCTGATTTCAGCGGATCAAACTCATCTTAACCTAATGTAAGACATCTTGTCAGCAGGCCCTGGATTTGGGTTTTTCCTGTTGGTATGTAGAGGGAAAGAATGGGTTATTGTATCCATAGGTCTTGGCAGGAAACAGAACCCTCCCTAGGTCCTTCAAGTGAAAGGCATTAATGAAGGGATAACCTGATGAGTGGGCGGGGTTGAGGGAACCAACAAGGGATGGCGAAGCAGCCAGTGACTAGTACCTCCTCAGGGCCAAAGTGACAAAAGGAGGACACTGTGTTGTCAGAGCCCAGTGAAAGATGAAGCCTTGGGGCAAGGGCCACCGGGTGGGAGCTGAAGTCATGAAGACACCCAGTGTCTACAGGAAACATGGCCCTGAATTGGGGAGAGGAGGAAAGGACAGGATATCTCAACCTCCCTTTCCTCTCATCCTCAGATCATCCTCAGACCAGAAACCCACCAGTATGGAAGTCTGGCTGACTCAGACCTCAGAGATCATTCTCCTAGAGCACGTGGCAGGACAGTGAATGGATGAAATTTATGTTAAAAATGTATTTTATTTAGTATACTATCCCTAAAATATTATCATTTCAACATGTAAGCAATATAAACATTATTATGATGATACCTTCCATTCTTTGGTACTCAGTCTTCAAATCCTGTATGTGTTCTATATTTCCAGTGCATCCAAGTTCAGGCGAGCCACATTTCCTGGGTTTATTAGCCATCTGTGGCCAGCGGCTAGCACACCAGAGGGTGTAGTTCTAACCTGCTGTCAGTATCAATGGACTTAAAAATTGCAGCAAAAAAAAATCATTTATTCAATAAAATTACACCTTCATGTAGAATAGTTATATGATGATATGCCTCAGAGTCTTCAAGAGGCCAAACCCATGTTCTGGGATTTAGGGTGTTGTTGGGGGAGGTCATCAAAAAAGGTGTGACCGCTGATTGACCCGTGAACTGGACCCAGGCACTCAGAATTTCCTCTCTCCCTTCCCTATCCTTGCAATGTGGGTTTTGCTTGACTCTCCCACTTCTAGAGGCTGTTCCAAGGTCATAGCCTTGAGATAGTGGTGTGGTGTTGAGAACACCTACACGGCATACATGACTAAACCCAATTAGGGTCTCTTTGTAAACTTTTAAGACTTGGTAGGTGGGTGTGGGGATCCATTTGTCTTGTGACTGCCCAAGACAAGTCTCATATGTAAGTTCCCTTTGCTTATTAAAACTGTCACCTACTAACCTGGAGTGCCCTGACCCTTTCTTCAATCTATCCCTGCCCTCCGAATACAGGGGCCATTTTCAGACTTCATCAGGGAAGCTCCTAGAAGGTTACAAACCAACAAGTGTTCATTAACAGAGCTGATGAATGACCAAAAGGTCTTTTTCTCACCCTAAAAAAAAGACACTCTTTTCAGCAAGCAGAACAAAAGTAACCAGCTACTATTTGTTAAGATAACTAGACACATGGATTATTCCTGGGCCTCTAAACTCTAAGAACCAGATGTAACTGCAAGTCTGTTACATGTAAAAATTAAGCTAGTGACAAACAGATGTGTCAAAATTATGTGCCTGTTGTAGCAATCTGTTTCTAAATACCTCCAGAATGAATGTCTTAGTCCATTCAGGCTGCTATAACAAAAAGGCCATCAACCTGATGGCTTAAACAACAAATACTTATTTCTTACAGTTCTGGAGGTTGGAAAGTCCAAGATTAAGGCATTGGCAGATCCAACATCTGGCGAGAGCCTTCTTCCTGGTTTGCAGATGACAGTTCTCAAGGTGGCCTCATACGGTGGAAGGGGCAAAGAGAACTCTCTGGACTCTTTTTTATAAGGGCACTAATTACATTTATGAAGGCTCCACCCTCATGATCAAATCACCTCCCAAAGACTCTATGTCCTGATGCCATCCCATTAGTGTTTAGGATTTCAAAATATGAATTTTGAGGGAAAATAAACATTCTGTCCGTAACAATGAGTTTCTTAGCCATTACTGGTAAAGGTTTTTACTTTCCAGTTCAAATTTTTCTTTATGGTAATAAAGCTGGCCATTGCTCTTTGCGGGACTTCAGATGCCTATGACTGCTTTTTCCATGATAAGTACAGATTTTGATTTTGTTCTTTCTTAATCTTGTATAAAGTTTTCATTTTGTGACAACGCAGCTAGGATCTCTGCAATGCGGGAGAGTTGGTTGCTTCTTCTGGCTTCCCCAAATAGGTGTTTTTTTTTTCCTCAATAGAATTGTAAACTGTGTCTTTAGACTTTCTTCGTTTCCCAGCGAGTGAAGTTTTTTTATTATTTCTGAGTGTCCACACATTCTCTTAGTATTGAAGGAGAAAGTGTATACCATCAAACAGATATCTTCCCGAGGCACAATATACTATTACTTTATGGCTTTTACATAATTATAAAATTCCATGACAGCTTTACTTTTTGGAAAGTGAAATTAAGCAAAATCAGAATCTGTCTACTGCAATTAGAAAACTGGATTGAGAGAGTTCGGTAGGCAATTGTTACAATCTGTTGCATGTGTGGTCCACTTTCAGCAGACTAACCCAAGCATATATTAGAACACATTTAAAAACAATAAAAATTATGCAACTTTATTTATTTATTTTTTTAAAGATTTTATTTATTTATTTGACAGAGAGAGATCACAAGTAGGCAGAGAGCCAGGCAGAGAAAGGGGGAAGCAGGCTTCCCCCTGAGCAGAGAGCCCGATGCGGGGCTCAATCCCAGGACCCCGAGATCATGACCTGAGCTGAAGGCAGAGGCTTAACCCATTGAGCCACCCAGGCGCCCCCAAAATTATGCAACTTTAAAGCTCTGCTGTCTTTTAGCCTTTTCTCTCTCCTAGATATCTCTATATCTACTGAAATACAGAGCACAACATTCATTTACTTCTAAAAGCATCAGGGAAAGCTCAGCACTCATGCTTTTCTGCCTCTTCTTCAAGAAGGCCAGGCAGCCCCTAAGGACTTTCTTCCAGGAGCATGTCTGTGCCCATGTGAAAATTCTAAGGCTTCCAGAACCATGTCTGTGACTTGATGTTAGCATTCCGAAAACTCTTTATTCACATTGTAAGCACTTGATGAAGAGTCCTCAGAGTAAACTCCTGGCTAAAGATGGATGGCCTGAGTTTATTCAAAGGCCAAATAATTTCCAGACATTTATTTTGGATGGAAACACATGTCTTTCCCTTGGTAATAACTTCCCTGTGAGATATACAGGCAACCCCCAACTTGCAAATAGACTGTTCAGAAATTTCATTTGTAGGTCAGTCGTTTGGAATGCACAGTGATTTTTTTACGTAGAAATAATATTATAAGTGGTAGCTATGAACCCAGGCCAGCCCCCAAATTCTTACTTAACCCCTACCTTAGTCTAAATCCTGCAAGAAAGAAGAGCAGAAAACAAGAGCCACACAGAGCTCTTTGCTTATTTCTAGGATATCCCTGTAGAAATAGAATCTTTTGGTAATTTGGACACAGGTGCTAGGCAGACTGACTGCACTTGAATCTAGGCTTGGACGTGCACTAGCTGTGTGAATTTAGGTGGGTCACCTAACCTGTCTTCTCAGTGTCCTCACTCATAAAAGTCAGATGCTGTTAAGATTTATTTCATGGAAGGGCACCTGGATAGCTCAGTTGGTTAAGCGTCCGACTCTTGGTTTTGGCTCAGGTCATGATCTCAGGGTCCTGAGATCAAGTCCCAGGTTGGGCTCCATGCTCAGCAGTGGAGCTTGGATTCTCTCTCTCCTTCTGCCTCTGCCCCTCCTCCCACTCGTGCTCTCTCTCTCTCAAATCAATTTATTTCATGGAGCTAGAGCTATTGGGTGAGAATTACACACACACACACACACACACACACACACACACACACACACACACACACCACTTAGAACAGTTCCTGGAACTGAGGAAACACCACGGATCATTTGCTATCATTATAATTGGTTCTAGTAACTGGCATGATGCTGATTCTTTTTCAATCACTGATTCATAGTTCACGGCACAAAAAATAATACAGTTGGAATATTAATAACAAAATGGAAACAAAAAGGAGATGGTATGTTCCCTCATCCCCTTAATCATTCTTGTTTGAGTAAAATCAGATAAGTTAGAGGAAAAAAGGAAATAGATAAATACTGAGGTTGAATTCTGGGGTATTTTCAGTGATCCTAAAGGTTGACTTTTAAAAAAAGAGTTAGGCTTATTTATTATAAATGGTTTGGAAAATAGAAAAGCACAAAGAGAGAAAATAAAAATCTCTCCCTATCTGACCTCCCAGAAATAGCCACTAATAACTTTTGGCACCAACCCTATTCTGTCCTATGCATGTATACAAATGTCAAAATTTAAAAATAGTTATAATTAAACCATCCATATTATTTTCATGCTATGTTTATTTAGTTAGCAATATACTATAAAAAATTCTCTTGTATTCTTATAGTATGTGATTTCTAATGGCTTTGGGCTTTCATTGCACAGAAATACTAACTTTTAGAGCCAATTCCTCTTTTATACTATTCTAAATAATGTTGTTATAATTATACAGATGGATAAAAGTTTACTCATGTAGCTGTTTATTTCCTTTAATGGAGAAATTAAATTTCTAGAAACTTCTGTAGAGATTCTACTCATAATTGAAAGCTTTTGATACATTTTGCTCAACTGATTCTAGAGAGAATATTCTAATTCACCTTTTTCTAGCAATGAGAATGCAATTTCCTAGGTATTTTATGAAGTTCTGAGG
>CM052891.1:44964831-44981905 GCA_028534135.1 Potos flavus
AGTATATTAAGTATATATAATTATATTATATATATATCTGGTTAATATATAATATATAATATATGTCAGGTTAATATATTATATATATGTCAGGTTAATATATAATATATATAATTATATTATATATATTTCAGGTTAATATATAACATATAATATAATATATATTATATATACTTAATATATGTATATTGAGTGAACTCTATGCTCAACATGGGGCTCGTACTCATGACCCTAAAATCGAGAGTCTCATGCTCTACCAACAGAGACAGCCAGGTGTCCCCATGAAGGCTGTTTTTAGTATTTCATGAAATAACAAACGAGGTAATCCAAAGGTAGTTCACACACCTACTATTGGAGCAAGAGCAAGTTATAAATGATAAATGTGTAATTATTTTGTAACTTGTTAAATTATAGTTTGCTTAGAAAATAAAGGGCAAGATTCTCAGTGAATTTTAAAATTCCCAGGAAACTTAAATTCTATAAATTGAAAATGAAATGCTGAAGTGTAGGAGTCCTCCTCTGGAAAGCAGGTGGAATTGTGAAATGGATAATTTGGCAAGAATGGCAGAATGCTGAAAAACCAGAACACTTAAAAAAGGAGAAAAAAGAAAGTTATATACAGAGGAATTATGTCAAAAACACAAGGATAGAGTAGAAGGCATAAAAAGATCTTAAAGGGATGATGACATAAGAGTTGATATGTGTATTTATAATGCAATACGAATTACACGTTATTGGTAAAATTCAATATAAAGTTTAGAGGAATTAGAAAAAAAAACCCTTGGAGATTCACATGCCAAAGTGTAGGGGAATCGTATACTCAGGAAATTATACTAATAAAAAAAGGACCATAAAATATCCATTATAAATAGAGACAAGGAGCTGGATACTAGATTAGAAATACCTGAGGGATATTGCTATTTTGGGATCAGGGGGATGGTAGAAATGCACACGGATCCAAAAAACTTGGATGATGGAATAGAGACGTCAAAATACGTAAAGGCAGGGAAGTGTTAGTTGCAGCAAGAGAAGCCACAGTCTGGACCTGGATGAAACAGAGAGGGTCAATTGAGTTGGAGGGGTGGTTCGGGGGAAAGACACCCGACATGAGCAAGTAGGGATCTCGCTGCATAATGAGAGGACAGGTGGCAAGTGGGTTCTGGCAAGATGTCCTCGCACCATCTGCCAGGTGGGGGCCAGGGGACTCATCTGGAGAAAGCAAAATTGGAGAGCTCCGGAGTTAGCACAGGGAAGTTTGGTAGCAAGGCACCAGCTGCTGGACTGGAATTTACCAAAGGGACCCCTTTCCTGTGGGAGACTGGCAAGAACGCGGTAGAGCCTCCATCCTGGCAGGAGCAAGTTTTGGGTAGAATCATGACTCAGGAGAGAGCCTATTAACTCACGGATCTGCCTTTCAAGTTCCTAGTTTGCAAGCTGGGGGCTTGGCTGGAGGGAAAGTACACAAGATAAAGTGCTAGAAGGTGGAGTCTCTGCTTTTTAGACCAAAGCACCTTTGGTAAAACCCTCCTTTCTGATGATCAGGGCTATGGTGAGTCCTGAAGGTCGGTAGGGCAAATGGAGAACAAGGAAATCAAACAAATAGAAAGAAGGTGGGATCAGACAGCAGGGGGAGGAAAATAGGAAAGAAAAAAAAATGGGAGCCTATGTTTATTCAAGTGTTTGCATTTAGAATAGAAACCAAGTATCTGCTGGAGAAAATAATTTTAGAATGTCAGAAGAAATTATAAATTCGATATGGTAGGCACTTTGCACAAATACTTTATTTATCTAGAATTCAGCATGTGGTTCTTTATAACCCGAGCTTAAAAAAAATCACCATTTGAATTTCAGTATCTCTAAAATATATTATTTCATCCATCACTTAAACAGATTCTATTGAACATAAGACTTTTGGCTAAGATGTAGGGCTGGTATTATAAACACCCAGGACTGCACTGGAGAATTATCCCGGCTCTTCTGGTCTCTTCCTGGGTGTCCCTTGGTGTCAGGTTACAAATTGTCACTTCTATGGTTATGGTGCCTCATTGTATAGAGGTATTTCTTTCTAGTCTCTCTTTATTTATTTATTCATTTATTTATTCATCCCAGGAAATGTTGGCTCTCATTAGGTTTAAAGCAGTTTAATTAAGAAGTGAGAGAAATTTAGTGGGTTGCATGAACAAACCCGGAGAAGGGGTCATAACAACGGTAAGCAAATTCCCGTGACCTGTCCCATGACTCTGCTTCCTTCTGCCTGTAGCTACATTGGTCACAATGTCACAAAGCTGCATGGTGGGTTATATATGGCCTCCAGCAGATCCCAATGTATATTTTAACACCTTCACGTCTGGAGAGGGACCCATTCATTCCTTCAACTGTAGCAAAGGGTGGGGGGTGGGGCCCCGAATGGCTCTGCTCAGGTCACAGGTGTATCACTTGTGAGCAGGTGGCAGAACCTTTTACAAGAAGGGAGAACATGGCAGGAACGATGATTTACCACGGGGGAACTTCCATGAGCCAGGAAGCTGTCTCAGCTTGGGTTGATTATTGCAGATAATAAAACTCATGGAGAATATGAGTTAAATAAGAATGAGGGCATCTGAGATGTGGTGAGGTATGTGCAGGGTCTTGGAGCTTGGAACTGGGGTTCGCTGGTTTCTGGGTGACCCTGGGTAATGGGAATGAAACAAAATGAAAATATAATCCTATAACTCAAAACTTGTGAATCACTTCTAGAGATTCAAGGACAGAGTTGATATATCCTCGACAGTAATAGATGAGAAAAATTAAGTCGGCAGGAAGCAGGGACAAATGTCCCAAGATGCACTTTAATCTTTCATGTTTGCACAAAGGAAGATTTGTTCAGGCAAATGTCCATTTAAGGAACCACTTAAGACCCTGATAGGGTTTTACAAGGACATTCCTAAGGTCCCAGTCAAAAGCCTAACAAGCAGCCTGAGTCTACGAAAAGAGATTCCAGAGACTCAAGGACCCCAAATTACATTGGCCTCAGGCTATGTCCTGCTGTCCATCCATCCTGCTCTCAAAACACTATAAAAACATAGCACAGGGGCAACTGGGTAGCTCAGTTGGTTAAGCGTCTGCTTTCCACTCAGGTCATGATCCCGGGGTCCTGGGATCGAGTCCCATGTCAGGCTCCTTGCTCAGTGGGGAGCCTGCTTCTCCCTCTCCCTCTGCCTGCTGCTCCCCCTGCTTGTGCTCTCTCTCTGTGTCAAATACATAAGTAAAATCTTTAGAGAAAAAAAAACATAGCACAACTTATAAACAAGTAAAATAGAATCGTGGGTAGCAGGCATAACTGCAACTCTAGGCAATTGGGGCTCCCAAACAAAGCCCCATTCCATGCGTACCCAAGATTCACACTGGATAACCACTGAGCAGATAGTGGGTCCTGTTATGTAACTTACCGGCCCCATGAGAACATCGACAAGCATGGGGTGATGAGCTGGGAGAAAGAATTTATGTAGAGGTTCTCAAGAGTATCCTGAGACATATTTGGAGCTCAGACCTCCAGATTAGCTATATCTGGATTCACATCCTACCTCCATTACTTACCAGTCAGTAATTGGGGTCTAGGCACATCCTTTCTGTGCCACAGGGATAATAAAAGAAGGTTCCCATACAGATTATGTGAAATAATGCATAGAGAGCATTTAGCATCGTTTCCAGTACACTCCATAAATGATCCCATTCTCCTGCTAGTTTCCAAAAACGATCTCCTAAAATTCAAATCTGAGCATATTGCCCTTCTACTTAAAACCATCCCAATGCCATCCCATTGAAATTAGAATGAGATTAAAACTCCTTACCATGGCTTACAAGTCTTTAAATTATCTGGGTCTTGTCTCACTTCGCAACCTCATATCCTACCAGTTTCCCCGGCATTCGTTTTTTTCTTGCTACATGGACTTTCTTTAGATTCGTCAAACATCCAAGGAGTTTCTGAAGCCATGCAAATGTCCCCAGACTGTCACACACAGGGTCTAATCCTCCACTTTCCTCTACCACCTGTCATTTTGGAGATGGTTGAATCCATCACTATTCCTACGGGTTTCTGTTTGCTGGTGTTCTACCCCAGCCTCAGCCACTCAATTATTGTGAGATCACATTTTTCCTTTTTGAAGGGTTTCCTCTGAAACCATTTACCTCCATTCATGTCCTAATTCTGAGTCTCCTGGGCCTCTTAGGCACTTACCTTGTCCAGCTACCCATGACTGGTTTTACTCAGATTGAAAAGCAAACCAGATGTAGAATGAGAAGTTCTGGCTCCTGACTCTCAAAGGACTCCCAGAAAACATGGCTCACAGCTCAACCAACCCGCCCACTCTGAATACCTGACAGTTTTCATTGCTGAATGCACTCCACACTTCCCCGCATAAAACCATTCCCAGAGCCCCACAGTCAGAACATGTACCTGGCACAAATGACGTCATCCTGGCCAGCCATCTTGATCACTTGCAAGACCGAGCTGGCTTCCATGGGTCAATGTCATTTAGGTTTTTCCTAAGGGACAGAGAGATACTCTTTCCTGGATGAGGCATGGCTTAGAAAATTGGTCTTGGGAATCCACAGAGTAGAACCTCTTTCCTGCAGAATTTCACGTTTCATGGCATCTGTCCTGATAAGTTTGGGCCACACAACTAGGGTCAATGACAGTGCGTCACTTTTAGGATCTTGTGATGAATCCAGAATTTCCAATGTCTGCCTTTTCTCTGTCAGTGTGAGCACCTGTCTTTGTCTGGGTTTCTGGGGATACAAGGATTCAAATGCAAAAGAGTTTATCTGGGAGGTTATGCCAAGAAGCATCAGTAAAGTGTAGAGATATGAGACAGGAAGAACAGGAAGCGAACAAAGGGCATATTGTTGAGCAGTTTACCACTAGACACAAGTGACGCCTGCTCTGGCTGGGAACACTGGGATCCGGCGAAGAAAATAGGTCAAGGTTCTTCCACCCCAGGACCCATGTAACTAGGCATTTATCAACTCCAACCGGTTGTTGTTTGAGGGTTGCTGGAGGTGAGGTTAACTCCCTGGAACTTCTGGCTCTGAGAGGGTTCAGATAAACTAGAGAGAGCCCTCCAAGAGTTACTTGCAGTTGGAAGCTGTCAGATTGGCACGTGCAGAGGTGGTGGTAACTCCGAGGATAACCAAGGAAGGACCTTGACAGCACCTGCTACAACTAGGAAACTGTTTCCTTCTTCTTGGCTGTTAGCATCCTCGAGGTGCGTAACCAACAGGAGATATGGTGTCAACTAAGACAAAAAAATAGACATCCTCTTCCCTAGAGCCAGAGCTCACCTTTGATATCCTTTGTTCCAACTGGATGCTCTATTTGACTCCCTATGACACGGTACTCCTTGGACACTGGGAAATTAAAACTATGATACCTGGAATTTGGCTTCTCATCTACCTGGTGACGCCATCTTTCACTGTTCTTTTGGTGGTCCCACCAGTTGCTGCCTGGTAGAGCTCCACGCATGCCCTTGGCCAGCATGACTGCATGGCCACCTTTAGTGCCTGTAGTGGAACGTGGTCTTTTAAAAAGGATCATCTCCCTTGGATGGTTAAATCCAAGGCTTGTTTATGGAATACGAACAGAGCTACATTGTTCGGATTTTTTTCTAAGTAGAAATCTGCCTCAACAAACAAATAAAGGTTGTTTCTCCAAGAGTTAGAGGTCTGACTTAGCAAGTTTTTATTTTATTTTATTTTATTTTATTTTTTTTAGCAAGTTTTTATTTTTTTTTAAATAAAAGAACGTGAGCTAGAAAAAGCAGATTTTGCTTGCAGTGTGTGTGTGTGTTGGAGAGAGAGAGAGAGAGAGAATGAGAGATCAAAAGGCCAATGGGAAAGCCAACACAGCATATGATTTTTACTTCGGCAGTTTTATAAGCAAAAAGAAAAAAAAAGAGGGTCAAAGAGAAAGGGTGAAACCTCCCCTCATTCCTGTTCTGATTGAAACTTTAATTCCAAAATAGTCTTCAGCTTGAAAGATTGAACTGCACCATCTTTCCATATAAATGGCAAGGCAAGACACATTTTTATGTGTTGTTTTATGGGGTTTTCTTCGCATCTTTAATGTCTAACCATTTTATAGTGCTTGGCTTTGCAGGACTCCAGAGATAACCTCCGAGCAATACTGGTGCTTTTATTTGTAACACAGGAATAGTTAAGAAAGTGTCTGCACACCAATGACAAATTATTGCAATCTTAACTAGAAATAAGGCAGTAAAGATTGCTCAGACTTAAAACTTAAAAGAAGGTTGGAATACAGAGAGGGGGAGAAACCTTCCAAATAGAATAATGAAGTTAATTGGTACAAATGAGTGTGCTTTACAAACCATACTTGAAGACTAATTGCATTTTGCTAACTGTAAAGTTCTCCCTTTTTCATTAATTTGGCGACCCAGATACAAATATTGCGTAAGATCCTATGTGGGTTTTTTTTTTTTTTAAACAAATCCCCTGATTCCAGGAGTTTAGAGTGTATCTTTAAAAGTGTACATTTGAGAAGTTACAGCCCCATTGTGTGAGATTTTATCTATAGAGCTGTTTATTTATTTGCTGCAACATCTATTATCAGAGAGATGAGACTATTTGCAGGTCATGAAACCTCTGAATTTTTGGCCTCCGCTCTCGTGTGTTAACTGTGTGTTCGGCATTATGGGAATCCATTCCTTTCCAGTTTTTTTTAAAATTAAATTTAATTTTTTCAGTGTTCCAGGATTCATTGTTCATGCACCACACCCAGTGCTCCATGCAATATGTGCCCTCCTCAATACCCACCACCAGACTTTTTAATGATGGCCAAAGTTAAGAGCATGTGGAGGTTTTGTGTAAGAAAGTATCCGAAACATTTGAATTTTTTTTCTCTTTCTCAATCTTATTCCAGTAATTATGGAGGGCAACTTAAGGTGGTGGTGAAGAATGTAGGTTTTTGTTTCAGATGGATTTTGGTTCAAATCCTGGCTCTGGCTGATCATGAATTGTGTGACCTACAATAATCACTTCATTCAGACTTGGTTTCTCTCCTATAATAAGCAAACATTGACACTGATTACTTTCTAAGTGTAACATAGCTGTGAGTATGAAATTATAGAATCATATAATTAAATCGTGTAATACCTAGTGATATAATGTAACACGTAATATGATAGAATAAAGTTTTGGAACATTAAAGCATATAGAATGTTAGAGAACTATATCACTAGTAGAAAACACACATCACACCAATGGATGTGGTCCAATGTCAGACTAGATCATGTATTATACCACAAGGAGCAAGTGAAGGAAATTAGTAGAAGAGATAACACAGCCTCTGATTCTAGGCTTGTTTGTTGACTATTCACTTACATAATTAATGGCTGGTGTTCTTAAAGAAAAAGTGATTTCCGCCAAGACACTTTGTCCTCTTGGAAGGGTTTCTACCCAAAGCAGGACTCTTTTGGCAAGAATACTCTGATCCAAATATTTTATATATAAGGTAGTGAAAGAAAATGTCTATAATATGCCTATAAAAGTTGAAACTTAGTGTTTTAAAGTCCTCTGTTGGTCTTTCTTCTTTACCAGAATCCCTCTCTTACCCCAGCAAGGTGATGGAGAGGGAATGGGAGGAATATTTGAAGGGCTTCATAGTACTTTGCTTCTTAGGTCATAGGTACATGGTAATGGTTGGCTCAAACCCCACCTTGGAGTCTCGTTGGTTAGTTAAGACTCGTTCCCACATAGTGGAAACTTGAGACTCGGAATATTGAATTTATGTGAGAAGAGACTAGACGTTGTCTAACTATTGTTTCCCAGAGCAATTGTTCAGAAATGTCCCAAGAGAAGCTCCCCTCCTTTTTTCCTAAGATCAAATATGTCTCCTATGGCCCAATAAATCCCCTTCTTGAAAATTCACCATGCATATTAGTATATTAAGAGTACCGAGGGGTTCTGAAATAAAGAGACCGATATGATTACCTTTCTTAAACTCAGTGTTTCCCAAAGATATGTGTCCATGACACCCAACAATAGCTAGCATTTGTGAAATTGGTGTCCCACAGATTTCAGGATCTACTGGGCTAGTCTACCATGCCTACTGGTGTCAATCAAAGCACTGGTAGAAAAAAATCCCTGTCCTCTGTGGTCTCATGTCTATTATCCCTGATCTAGGCAGCCTAGGTGGGTGTGCATATGCATCAGGGAATTGCATATCCCAGGGAACCAGAGATACAACCTGCCATTTGCCAGTCACAGCTTTAGAGTCATGTCATGATGGTCCCAAAGCTTTGGCGTGGACGGAGGATGAAAACAAACAAAAGGTCATGGTCCTTGTCTGGACTGAGAGATCAGTTTGGCTAAGCTGAGCCTCTGTAAAGAGGTGACTGTGGAAGAGCCCAACAGAATTCAGGTCTTTGTCTCAACTGTTAACATCTTCTTCTGCTGAGGCTGAGCTGGCACCGAATTTCCCATTTCCAAAATGTGTTTCAGTGTGAAAACGAAAAGGCAATGATTAAAAATGAATGGTGAGATGTTTGTGTTTGCGAGAAAAGAAAAAAAGAAATTGAGTACTCATATATTAAAAAAAAAAAAACTTGATATTCCACTTAACATCTCAAGGGATAGTTTCTTAGCAAATATTGGAAATGGGAAATAACAAGGAAAATCCATATAGTCCAGAGACGAGTGCACGAAGGGGTAGAGAGAAGCCAAATATTTCTCTCATTTTCTTTTCAATTTGATTTTGGGATGGACTGAGACTATAGCCATGGACTTGGCAATTTTTCTTTCCATATGTCCCCCAAGCTTTCTTCACAACTGGAAACCATTTGTGATCATAGGAGGAAATGCTCTTGCTGACAAATGGGCGTTCCTTGCTGTAGGAACCAAGCCTTTTTAATGACAGCAGCTAAAACCCCAAGTTCCCCATGGGCGTTTGCACTGGCCTCGGGCGCTGTGTGGCTGCAAGCACCTGGTGGGGAACAGACACCATTCTACTGCCCTTTCTGACCCAGGATGATTGATGTTTCCCTGTGCGTGGTCACAGAATGGGAAGGCTCTCTTGGGGCTTCTATCTTAATCACATAAAACAAGAATGACTGAGGGACGAATGGAGAGGAACTTTCTCTAGAACGACGCGTCTCAAAGTGTAGTGCCTGGACCAGCAGCATCAGCACCGCCTAGGAATGTGCCAGAAATGCAAGTTACAAGGACCTACCCGACTTACTGAATTGGAACCTCCTGGGATGAGCCCCAACAGCCTTGGTTTCAGCAGGCTCTAGCCCTCTGGATGATTCTGATGCTGTTAAGGTTTGAGGACCACTGCTCAAAAGGAAAACAATCTGGCCAGATGGGAAAGAGCATCACCAAATGTCCTTCAGATATTACTTTCATGTTTTCTCTGTGGTGCAGCTTCATCTGATCCCCTTGCCACGAAGTCCAGCTCATGCTCGCTGACCCAAATATGGCTAAGATACCCAGTTCCTTAATTACCCAAGTCCGAGCAAGTCTGGTTGACATTTTTGAATGCAGTGATTCTCGACTTTGGCTGTATATTGCAATCACCTGGGGGAAGATTTTAACAATCCAGATGCCCAAGGCTATAAGCTAGACCAATTAAATTAAAATCCGGGAGTAGGAGGGATGAGGACCAGGTATCACCATTTTTAAATCTGCCCACTGGGATGATTCCAATGTGTAGCCAAAGTTGGCTCTGAAAGGAATGGGCTGATGAAGCCAAGGAAACAAACAGAAGACCACCAATGTAAATGTAGGCAAGTTTTTAAAGCCTACGACTCCAAGGTTAACAATTTTAGGGGTTGGAGAGAAGGGCTTATCTCAGTTCCAAATCCTGTATTGTGCTCCCAGAGCATCTCTGCAGGCACCTTTCCCCACCCCTTTTGCAGACCACAGCTTCTGGGGAACATCTGACTTCCTGCCTTCCACAAGCAAATCTATCTGGACATCGTATTTCATAATAAGACACTGTCTTCACCCTTTGGCTCCAAGACTTCTAGATGGCCTTCAAGACTCCCAGAGGCAATTCTGATAGAGTCCCTTTCTCAAGCCACTGATCTGATATTTCTCTATCTGTGGCTCCTGGCTCATTTACCTCCCTCCTTACCCCGACGCTGTGCTGTTCATGCTCCCTGGTGCAGCAATGGACCATTCCACAGCCCACTGTATCCGCTGCCTACATAATTTGTGGGTCCTGCAGGCTTGGGCTTTCTAGACAAAGACTGGAGCTTGGAAGAATACCTGAAGTAGTTTGGGAAGAGTGGGAATAGACAGGACTTTGATCTTTGGTGTCAGTGGGGTTATGGGGAACAGAAGAGGTGGGCAGAGTCACAGAGAGTCTTGAGGCTGGGAATCAGCTTTCAATCAGGTATGTGCATGCGTGCTCATAAGTATGTTGGGAATGAAACCACATGGGATGGAGAAAAACTATCTTTGATAATGCTGACCGCAGATACAGAAGACTAGAAGGGAAGGGCTACATACATGACTTACCTGGACACTGGGGAAAATACTACCGATGGCTCTTTTGACTTCTTACACCTTAGTTTCTACGGTGACCACTATCTGTGTCATTAATATGTGTTGACCGGGAGGTCCAAATGTCCTCCAGTAAGACTTTAGGAAGGGCCCGTGTGAGCATGGTGAGCCAACCAAAAATAACAGCCCACCAGGGACTACTAGCAGGACAAAGCCATTGGCACCCCTAGGTGGATGCAGCCATGGGAAGGGGACCATCCTTAAGATACGTGACTTAGACACAGCCATTGCTGAACCACAGCCTGGCAGCAGTGAGCTGGGGGAAATAAAGACTCTGACCTCAAGCATTCTTGTTGTATTCAGTTGTCAGACATAACTCCATGTGGATTCAGGAATTCCTTACCTTAAGGTCCAGTGGATTTTTCAGAACAACCAACAACCAGCTTTGCAACTGTCAGAAGGTCCAAGGACTAACTTGGAGGAGAAAGGAAACACTTAGCCGAAAATTGAATCAGCCTTTTTCCCTCCCCTCTCCAGACCAAATCTGAAAGCCTCACCAATCGATGTATTGCATTTAGAGAACGGTTCGGTCTTGACTGGCGGCTTAACTCCCATTCCGAGCTGAAAGCAGAGACATGGCAAATTTCGTTATGTCTGATTTATAGGTAGGAAAAGACCTATTTGGGGAGGTGAGTCCACATTGATTGCTGGTCTACAGGCTCGCTCAGTTCCTCCTATGAGGGTGTTAAGACGAAGTGAGCAGAGCTTTATTTGTTATTAAAACAAAAGCCAGGCTCTGTCTCTCTAGATGTCTAATTATAAGGGATACGAAGTCGGGGCATCTTCATTTCACAAACTACATCTGAACACTTCCTATTAGGGTAACTGTATTCGTTTTGAGGCATTTAGCTGCCACTAATCCAATAAGGAAGTATTTCCAGGATTCTAGGGTTTGAGACAACAGTTGGAGAAACATGTGGGCATTAATCCTCTGTAACCTGTGGACAGACAATGTGTCTTTTTGCGCTGAACATAGAAACCTAGTGAGAGACAGCCGGGAAAGCTCTCTGGGAACTACTGTATTTATCTGCAGAGAATTCCTGCCCTGACTTGCTTTTCTCCTATTGACCATCGCAAAGTAGAATTAGTCACAGATAAAAAGGGAATGCCTGCTAACCCTTAGGAGGTCGAATTTTTTATTCCTTCTTCTACAGATGAACACATTTTAAGTGGGCCATATAATCAGGCCATAAATTTAGAGAAGAACTTACACTTGTATTAAGTTAAAAATGGTGTTGTAAGATGTAAGATCGTCAAGTTCATAGGAAGATGATGGAGTTGAAGAATTGACCTTGGCCCACCCTGATTATATAAATGAGAAAATCTGACACATTCAAAATATAAGTGATTTACCAAGTGTGCTGCAGGGAACCAAATGGCCAGGGTTCCATCCCAGATTTCCCAATTTCTTTCTATAACCCATGGATGCATGATTTTTAGTGAGTTACCAGAACATTTTTGTCTGTTGGAGACATGACGATATCTTGATCTTCTGTTCACAAACAGTGCATTATGCAAAAAGGGGACTCCGTGGGCTCATGTAAATTAAACCAGGGTGACTCTGGGCATGGTCGGGACCATGAACTCAAACAATGCCTTCAAGATCTCTCTCTGTTGGCTCTGGGTTCTTTGAGTTGTCTTTGCCCTCGAACTGCCCTTCCTCCCATGGGCTGGGTAAATAGAGCTTTACTTCTATGTGGCTCACGAGCCTGGTAGAAAGAGGACAGATTTTCCAATAATTCTGTAAAAGACTGGGGGATTCCGGTTGGACACCAGGTCACCTGTCCAAGCCTGGAGCAGGGGCAGAGGCTCTGCCCCCTCACTCTGCACAGACAGGATGGGAGAGAGCTGATGGCTCAGAGATAGTCTCTTAGACGGAACCATAGTCTAAGCATAACTTAGACTAACCATAGTCTCAGACTCAACACAGCTCTCTTCTTGGGTGGCACACTCATTCCTTTTAGCTTTTACCTCCTTTCCCACTTTCCCCTCCGGACCCTCGAGAAGGCAAGAGCGACAAAACTACCCATTTGTAGGAACTCATTCTTTGGAGTTTGAAGTCTCCCAACTGCCCTACAATTCTCAGACACATCAGACTCTGCACGCACCGAGAGTCATGTCAGTTTTCTGACATAACTTTTCCGATCACGTGATGGTGATTTTCAGCCTTCACAATTTCCTTTAGGGGAGCGTTCGTGTTGATCTAACACCACTACTGAGGATTCCTCTGTCCAGCATCCCTTGCTCCTTTGCTCCAGGTAGCGGTGGAGCCCGGGCTGAAAGCCTCCTTTGGAAACACCTGTAAGAGAGCCACACACCTGCTTCCTGATGACCTCACCCCCTGGCCATGCAGACATTCAAGGACGGCAGCTCACAGCTCATAAATCCAAGCCACGGACCAGTCCTTAGCTCACACGTTGGATCAGGAGGCTCTCTTTCGCATGACTTTCCACGCACAGTTTCTGGCAACGGAAAACTTTGATGTCTTTTGAGATCCTGGAAAACCTGCACAGCACACTATTGGCAGACTTATTTTATCATCCTAATGGCTGTGGAGGACTTATTTCTAAGCGTTGAGAAATGTATTGTCACCCAAATATTAAACAAGGGCTGCTGAGAGATGTGAGTTAAAACGTAGAGGGTGAACCACAGGAAGAGGTAATATTAGGATATCTTCCTTAGGGGAATTATTTAGAGCCAAAGAAATGAAAAACCCAGATCTCTGGCTCTTCTAGAATATATTACATTCTCCCATACCTCAGGTCAAAAACCTTTCGCTAAAGGTTGAGACACGGATAATACTATCAGCTGGTAAGCTGCTGTCAGGCTAGAGACAATCCTTCTGGAATCCATGTAAGTTGGCCACAGGGTGTGGACCTAGAACTCCATGCCCGGACGTAGGTTGAGTTCCCTAGCGGAGCTCTGTAAAAAATAAAGACTCTTGGGTCTCCGTCCAGCTTTCCTGAATGAAATCTCCAGGGAAAGGATTTTAATCAATCTCAGGTTTTAAGCAGGGGCTTGGTTTGCCTCATTCATTGGCGCGAGGGAAGCATTGCAGTTAGCCACAGACTACCGTGGATTTACCATCTGGGGTCGGTGACTTTTATAAAGTTAGAACCACCCTTGAGACAATGTCTGTCCTACCGAAACTGCCAGCTTCACACTGCACATTGAACCTGAAACTGGGGTGCCCATGTTCCTGAGGTCATGGTCAAAGACCCTGCTTGTAATTACTCTGCAACTCATCTACCAGTCTTAGTCTTCTAAGCTAACCCTGTTCCTTAAATGGTTTATACAATGTTTTCCTTTTATGGAAAACTTCAAACTCTGTACAATGAGGTGTTTAAATGGTGCTACGCCATGATTTCCTCAAAGTGTCCTGATCAAATGTGGTCATCGAGTACCACTTAGGGGGCCTCATGATTTCTGAACACCAGTTGAAAAGCCGATTAAAGCTACTCTGGTTTTCTTGGCATTCCAAAACTCATGGCAAACTATGAGAATGACAATAACAAAAAGAGAAACATACTCAGGCAACCACATCTGGGGCTGAATATTGGTTTTCCAACTCCTTACGAGTGCTTAATTAAAGAAGCTACTAACAAGAAGTAATTCATTTCCAAAATTCCAACGCGACCAAAGTTTTAGTTCACTTCCCTCATCTCCTTTAGGTTTTTATCTCTGGAATTCAGGAACAAAACATATGCCTTTTGGTTCATAAGATTTTCCTTTAATGGATGATAAGGCCAGGTGATCAATAATCACCCAGCTCTGATTGTTTTCATTAGAATAATAACATATGGGCATGCTGCTCAATCTCTTCACAGAGCCCGAAATGGGATCATAAAAGGGGAGATGAGAAATCCTGGTTTAGATTAAAGCAAATGGCTTGAAGAATTGGCTCTGATGAGCTAGAATTTACTGTTGTAAAAGCTCGCAGAGATGAGCCTTCTGCAGTTTTCCTCTCCTGTGTTTGAGATTAGCTGGAGAGGATGGCGGGGTGGGGGTGGGGGGATCATCATCTTTCTGTTTTTAGCAGCCTTGATTCCAGTGACGTAAGTTATAAATGAGATGGGTGTGTGGGCCTCCACCAAATTCCCAACAAGCATTTAACCGTAGCCTCAAATCCAATGCACATTTATCATTATTCAACCCCACTGGTTCAGCAAAGGCCTAAAGGGATATTGGGGGGCGGAGGTAGGAGGGAAGGAGAGAAGCAAGGGGCGTGCAGACGTGCAAGGAATGGAGTCATAGAATATGGCAGTTACCCGTGGCAGAGAAATGAGGCTTTCTGGTACCAATTGCAGTATGCCAAAGAAGTTGGGTAAGAGAGGAAGAGAGGCTAGTTAGTAAATTCAAATCTCGGCTTTGAGACAAGGTCACCAACCATGGATGGCCGGTTGCTGCAGGGGTGGGGAAAGAAAATTAGTATTTGCAGAGCACCTGTGAATGCCAGACCTTGGGCTAGGCTGTCAGATATGTTGCCCCATTTATGCCTTATAATCAAGGGAAGCAGACATAATCATTAATCAAACTGATCTGGTTTCAAATTCTCACTCCATGAGCTCATTGTGGGCAAATAAGATAAGGCATATTAAAAAAACAACTTCGAGTGCCTGAGGCAATAGATGGGGGAGACTTACATTTATTGTCAGTCTCCCCCATCTCCCATCTCTCCAGCCCCCCAACCACTCACAAAGCCAAATAACAACAGCAAAGACTCAAACCCTACTAGAATGAGGTGAGCATCCTTGGGCCCATTTCACAGCTAGGGTACATAAGTGTTGTCCAGGGTTCTGTCTTTGTCCACCTCTCTGTACTTTCTCCTCGGTGGTCTACGTGTCCAAACCTAAATTACCACATGCTCTGAGAAACATCTCCTTTTCCTGACTTTTGACTCCCACCATCATCATCCCAGCATCATTTTTCCTATTCATAGACTCAAAACTACACAGTCATATTTGAGTCCCTCATGCACCGAAACCCTGTTCAGCAGACAAAGCTAACATGCCATTAACTCAACACAACATTTCTTGGATGTGTCCATTCCTTTCCATTGTCACTACACTGGTTCCAGTGCCCAACCTATTGTTGCTGGGTCAACTGTGGGCACAGTCTTTAGTGAATGTTTCAGCCTTCATAACCCTCCATCATTCTGCCTCGCCTGAGTCTAATTTCCAAGGATATGGTCTGCAAATACCTTATGCTTTGATAATGTCCCACCTCTGCATCATTACACAGGCCGTTCTCCACCTGGATTCTCTGCGTTCTACCTTCTCCCACTGGTCTTCACCACCATATGCTGAAATATGGAACATCATTTTTTGGTTACAGTTCTACTGAGATATAATTCACGTACTACGGGATTCATTCATCTAAAGTGTACAATTTATGGGTTTTGGTATATTCACTGAGTTGTGCAACCATCACTATAATCAATATTAGAACATTTTCACACAAAAAGAAACCCTATACTCTTGTTATCACTCAACTTCCCATTCTCTCAGCTGTAGGCAACCATTAATCTACCTTCTCTCTCTGTAGACATGCCCTATTTTGGACATTTCATATAAATGGAATTCTCTAATATGTGGTCTTTTGATTGGCTCCTTTTGTTTAGGGTAACATTTTCAAGTTTCATTCATATGGTAGCATGTATCAGTATTTCATTGCTTTTCATGGCTAAATAATATTCCATTACATGGATATACCACATTTGCTTATGCATTCATCAGTTGATGAACATTTTGCTTGTTTCCATCTATTGGCTATTGTGAATAGAGTTTCTGTGAAACTTCATGTACACATATTTATTTGAATATGTGCTTTCAATTCGTTTTGGGTATCTCCCTAAGAGTAGAATTGATGGGTCATGTAGTAATTCTGTTTAACTATTTGAGAACCTGACAATCTGTTTGCTGAAATGTCTGCACAATTTTACCTTCCTACCAGCAGTGGGTAAGGGTTCTGATTTCTTCACGTTCTCACCAGTACTTATCGTCTAACTTTTTGATTATAGTCATCCTAGTGAGTGTGAAGTAGTATCTCATTTGTGGTTTTGATTTGCATTTCCCTGAAGACTAATGCTGTTGGGCATCTTTTCTTATGCTTTTTGGTTATTTTTATATCTTCTTTGGAGGAATGTCTATATAGAAACTTTGTCCATTTTCATTGACTTTTCTTTTGAGTTTTTAAAAATATATTCTAGATACCAACTCCTTATCATACATAAGACTTGCAAATATTTTCTGCCATTCTTTGGGTTGTTGTTGTCATCACTTTCTTGATAATATCCTTTACTTGTGAAGCACAAAAGTCTTTAATTTTGATGAAGTTCAACATACCTATTTTTTTTCTTTTGTTGCTTGCACTTTTTTTTGCCTGCATATCAAAGAATCCACTGATTGCCAAATGCAAAATCATATGATTTATACCTGCATTTTCTTCTTGGAGATTTATAGTTTTGGCTCTTACATTTAGACCTCTGATTCATTTTAGTGGTTGTTTAGCTAACTTT